>NMRB01001553.1:49433-94185 GCA_002633025.1 Notospermus geniculatus | reverse complement strand
CCTGCATTCAGAGAGACTTTTCACTAAAGTCTCTCTGAATGCAGGGCAGCTGACTACCATCCACATTCCCCTCCCAGTCACCAAAAATATCAACACCACAACTAACGTTCAAGACTACTGGATGGTTTTACAATGGACTTAAGGTCGACCTTAACGTTAAGGAACGTTCTAAAATACGAGCCTTAGAGCCTGTGATCAATATTACAGCTAGGCCCGGTCGGATTTCTTCAAATTTTCTTTACTCCTTTGTTTGTTATTGAACCCTAGTAAGGGTCCATTTAAAACAACCGATGCAATACTCACCATTCGGTCCATCTCGCCCGGGATGAACATCGGGAGTAAAAATGACGTAAAAATGGGCGATGAGCGCCAAGAAAAGCTCGGGATGACTATTTGGTTGAAAGCGGCAGAAAGCGATACCTACATGTAGTAATCTTTTTTTCTGACAGATTACCGTGTTTATCAGTCGCCTCAATGGCCCTGCCATCGGTCTGACAGCATTGGATCTGTTTACACTCGACAAGCCCATGGTGTTGACGGTGAGTATGTATGAAGCCAGGATTTCTGCCAGAGGGCAGAACGGGGAGAATTCCATCCCCAAGAAAATTATTTGTGGATAAATCCATCCTCAAAATTTTAAGAAAGAACGAATTTGTTTTCTTTAATAAAATATTGGCCGGGTTTATTTGGCAAGCATGCTTGCCAAGCAGTTCCCTTTTTCGTCCTTATTTAGCAAGCATGCTTGCCATCTAATGCTGAAAAATGTCCCTATTTGGCAAGCATGTCACGCCCCCTAATGAATATTAATCAGGATGTGCTTGCCATATTATTCAGGCCGTTTGGCTATTGGGGAAGCAAATATGCCATTTGTTTGTTATAACCTTGGAGGAAGTTATGACCTATCCAGGTGCAAGCAAGGGCCAAGGGAGATCGGGGCCGGGGGGGGGGGGCACAGTTACACAGAGTAAAAAACCTCATGTCCATGTTGTAGTTACGGAGCATTGACTACTGTGGCCAATGAGGCCACCATCCGGCAGTCGTTTGTTGGCACCTTCCACTGTTCGGATATACTTTACTTTCGTCTGTCTAAGGTCCCTTCATTAAACACCAATTCATTATGTATGCACTGGCCAAGGTAAAGGCCTTTCAATATGACTGCCTGGCACCATGACCATTGGTCATTTTTATTGAATAGAATAGACTTATCCTTTGTATAATTATTCCAGGAGGCTAGACCTCTACTGGCAAGAATATGTGGAAGGGACCTTAGACAGACGAAAGTAAAGTATTTTTGTACCAAAACACAAAACGTTTCTTCTTGATATGCCTTTTCGCAAAAAAAGTAAAATAACAAGAAAAACGAAAAAAATGAAGAAAAAGAAAAAAATCAGGAGTGTGATCACACAAGTTTCGAACCCGCGTCATTGGGGTTGCTGGCCCATCACTCTATGCACTGCGCTAATCCACTGGCTGCAGACATGCGGTGGGAATTTATTAACTGGTTCAGGACAATGCAGGTAACTCGTCGTTTTAAGCCAAAATTGGCGTATTGTTTTAAGTTTGGCAAACCAGGGTCGATAAATAAGCACTTTCTTCTGAAAATCGCTTGTAGGTGGCTCCTTTCAGCAAGGCCCCCTCCACTAAACGATATTTTCTGCCCTGCCAGCTGCTCTCGGAGCGCTGCATAATTAATGAGCTAGACGTGCATCCAAGACTATACGCTTACAGCATACACAGCAGTTAACTGTGCAAATGAACAGTTCGAGGCCTTTAACGCAGTCTTAAAATCTTCGTTGGAGGCATAGCCTACTGCCAATCCCAACTTTTCGATGCCTTTTGGCGAGGGTTGCGATGGCGAGTCGGAGGACGCCATCTTCATCTTCTGTTTGCATAATTAATGGAGTCTAATTAATATTCATTATTGTCTGCTTGCCATCTAAGACCAAATTTCTGTAATTCGGCAAGCATTTGCTTGCCAAATAACCACTTCCTAAAATATTTGTCTTTTTTCTTTTCAAAACATCATATTATAACATCATGTTATCTTGCAGTCTATTTTCATAACTTTTTTTCTTTCTTAAAAATGATTTAAAGGGCCTCTAGAGGCAGCCAGAATGGCAGGGGAAAACCACGGGGAAAACCCAGGTTGAATACCTCGTACCAGTGATTATTACGTTAAAGTGGCGCCGCCTGGCCGAAGAACCGGTACTGATAGTAGCCTAATGGCGAGCTGCCTCTAGAGGCCCTTTAAAGGTTACCTGAAAAGGTTTCATCCACTTCTGGTTTTCTGCGTAGTGTAGGGCATAAATCAGGCAGCATGCAACTGAAAACCGCATGAAAATCGGAGCACCCATTTCCAAGTTATGGGAATTTAAATAGGATGACTACACACCCTGGCAACCATGTCAGGTAGCGGAGAACAGCACATTTGATGTCACTGGATTTTTTAAACGTATGAAAAACATTAAAATACTAGTAACTCGTTTTAATGTGGCTTCTGAGGGCAATATTTGGATTTCTGCGACCTTATTCACAAAAGCTCCCGTAACTTTAAGGGTACGTAAATCAGTTGTCAGGCTGATAGTGAACAATAGGTTGTCCGCAAAAGGACATTTTGTAGTTTGCGCACTCCCGTAAGTTACGGGAGCTTCGTGAATAAGGTCCCTGGATAGCACATTTGACTTCATGAAGGTGGACTGTGCATCAGCCATGAGAGACCAACCCGCTATCCGGCGGTACGTTTTCGACAAAAGGAATGTACTACATGTACCTTTTGTTTGTTTCAGCTGGTTGGTACGTTGGTGTCGTACGCCGTGATAGTTTTCCAAATGATTCCCTCATCAATGAACAGTGGCTGTAACACACTCCTTAACGACACGCTGGTCGATGCGTACCGGAATGGAACCAGCTTTGCCTGCAAACAATTGTTATAATGCATTAATGTATACAAAGAGGACGCACTTTACATGCAATTTAAAAGGACAGCAAACTGATGACAATGTCAAACACTCAGACAGTTTGAAACCTGAACACATTGGATTTTACGAAATAGTGCCGGAGTTTGACCGAGCACTATAAGTCGTGGCGAATTCGTTACGAAACGCGGTACATATATATTAACCTCGTAACTAATTGATGGAGAGCGAGAGGTCACGTGATTGGAACGGGGTGGGGATCGTAACACTTTTCCCTCGCCAAAATCTGACAACTCTATCTACATAGTCGCACATCCGGGCGCAATATCTGTATCATTTGCACAATAGTCAAAGAGTTGCAAGTTGTTAATTCTTAGTTTTCCTGAACTGATAGCCCAGACTGTGAGAATGTTGATTAAAATTCATTTCATTACAAATAGCAGGAGAAAGTAGTTTTTTATTCGATTTCTAAGTAATTCTTTTGCAAAGAGCAATATTTGACTTGCGAGACGCATACGGAGTATATTGCCGTGACGGTTTCACGCCGCCGCGTTCGAATCAAAACACCAACGGGCATGGACACCAAGAACATTTCTTTACAACTTCACAACAATGCCAAACACTAGCGCCCCCATTCTCACCAAAGTCGGACGCCGTCCTCACCGGCCACCGTATATCAAAGCGCTTACATAACCGGCTAGGAATAAGTAGGTCAATTCTTAAGTGCACCGTCCTGCAGAGTGAACCACACAGTTCAATACAATACGGTAGAGGTATGGTGATTCACATCGATGTTGAACACGTTTTCAAATATCCGATCGAAGCAGTGGCCCATATACATTTTAATAAGGTAAGCTGAAATGATTTTAACAAGTTTGTTTTGATATTTACTGCAGGTATATGACTCGCATTTTGCTCACAGACGGGCCAGACATGCTCGTTCGTTATCGTAAATATTCTACCCTGTTGATCCTATGGACAGTGCCTGAGGAAGACCCCGATTGAGAGACGATCGACTTACGTTTGGATAGTTGATCCATGGAGATATAAAATAAGGTACATGTATAAAATATCTTATTTTATACCTCCATGGTTGATCCCTGTATAGTAAATCGGTCAGATCTGATGGTATAGGTCTACTTATGTAAAGCCTTGTTTTAGCCCCTTGCTAGCAGGATATTTATACCGTCAAGGTCAGACTAGACCATAACCTTTATTTACCGCCTGCACTGAAAGCATTTCTGTTATATAAATGTATAAATTTTCGGAATCTGCTGAAAATGGTTTCTTTGTGTACGTGCATGTTTACATTTTTGGTTCACTTCCCATACGACAGATGGCGTAGTAGGTGATCTCTTCCCTGCTCCAATAATGCTCGCGCAAATCTTCCTCTCAGTGGAGATTATTGAGGGTCATCCCTTTTAATACATGGAAGGAAAAAGCTTCAAATGCCAGAGAAGCTAACAAAACCCCTTTTTTTCAGTATGTCTTAGTGAAGGATAATTTCGTTGAAAGAATCGACACCCACGAGAAGAAGATCGGTAAGAACTAAAAATCATAAGAACAGAATAAAGGAAAACTGCAGAAAAAACCGACCCCCCCCCCTTACATGTATCGTTCCTAGTTATGGTCTAAAAATATCCAAGGCGTGGCTCCACATGACAGTTTTCTGTCGAAAGTTTGTTGTCAGACAGTAAACTGTCCAATGAAGGGATCCCGTGGAAGTTGTTCAGCTAGTGACTGTATGACAGCAATAGATAACTGTCCGAAAGATTGTGGGATCGTCAATTTCTGTCGTGTGAAACTATCTGGCTCGGTTCCAGAGCTCGCAGACAGTGACTATCGGCAATGTTCTCTATCTAGTGGAAGGGCTATGGATAGACAGTTTTTCTGTCTATTACTGTCGACAGTTAACTGTCGCGTGGAGCCGCGCCTTTAGGCATAGGCCTACTCAGATAAACACGTCCCAATGCATGGGCTGGCAGAGAAAAAGAAATTCTATTGTTGACAGCGCAGCCAAACAAAAGTTCTGTTGTCAATTTCAATGAGATTGACCACTTCTTGTTTTCATACAGACCAACAGTCGGGCCTGGTTTACAGACGGCGGGTTGCAACGTGTTCAAATGTTATTCCCGTGTTACTGAGGAAGGTAGGACAACCACCGTATAATAATCGTTATTTCCACTGCTAGCCAAGTTTGAAAAAGAAACGCCGGGGAAAATATTACGATCCTGAGCCCATATTCATAAAACTACTTACGTCTAAGTGTGACACTTATCCTTTGTTCAACACAAAAGAACACAAAAGATAAGTATCACACTTTGACTTAAGTATGTTTATGAATATGGACCCAGCGCCTCTCTTCTGACCTGATTTGATCGATGGACCCAAATTCAAACTTGCACAACGTATCCAGGGCCGTATTCAGCGAGAGGGGAGCCCCCCCCCCCAGGATCAAAAAGCTAAATACGGCCCTGGTATCACCTTTTGTCCAGCAGTCAGTCCACCGACTTATCCCACGCGTCTGCCCAGACCACTAGACAACGCAGTCGTCCTACCACCTTCGGGTTCTGCTCGATATCACGGCCATTTTCTCAGCCTTGATTTCCACCCGCAGTTGAACGTGCTGAAGGAACCAAAGATCCTCCTCGAGGAAGATGCCTGGTTCTATCACCGCCGCCGAAGACTTGAACTCATCAGCAGAAACCTGACCTGGTCTCGCTACGCTCATCTCTCAGAAGAATCGACGTTTGAACCGTGTCCAACGAACGCCAAATGGTAAGGCAATGGTTACTACATCTTCCGCCAGAGGTCGCACTACTCTTAAAATAGGGCAACCCCTAGCGTCGATCGTGACTTGGTGGGGGCAGAAAATCGAAGCACCTTCTACTCTTCCTTACAGTATGGAATGGTCATGCCTGCGCTTGACGGTCCGCGAGCAAGTATGAACCAGCCCTTAGACTGGTTCCCGTCTTATGCCGCTCCACTACCGCTGAAGGGCACAACCTCGTTCCCAGGGGTCGTTCCGCTTTCTGACAATATGGCGGTCGCGTAGCGAGTGGTCCGAGATTGTCTGAGCGAACTATACCCCTGGGGACGAGGTTGTGAGCGGCAAGGACGGGAACCAGTTTAGACTTGGAACATAGTAAATGCGGACTTCACCCTAGACTGATCCCCTGTCGTATCGCTCCGTTCCTCCACTACTACGACAGGCCGCGTCCGCCATGTTTGCCTGTTTTCTGACACACGTATGCAAATGAGCAATAAAGACTTTCAACGTTGCGGGGAGTCTCTAAAAATAAGGGAGTTTTCGCAAAGCCCCCGAAACGCCAACGCAAACGCCTATCCTTTTGTATGGTGCTCTCTTCGTGGCATCGAACAATGGGTTTGGCGTTCGCGTTGGCGTTTCGGGGGCATTGCGAAAACTCGCTATTGATATGACTCATGGCGCGACCGTTGATGACGTTTGGCTGACCAATCACATGCCGAGTTGGCGTTCAAAATGCCTGTCGTAGTAGTGAAGCGAGAACTACGACAGGGGACCAGTCTAACTTCACCCGCGGCCGCTGCACATCATTACAGCCACGGCAGTTCATGTACATGTACATGTGTGACTATACCAAACTGCAATATCTTTCTTCTTTTCCAGGACCATCCTCAGACAGCATGGTGTGATAAACATTCACGGCATCGGTCTCTTCGGACGACTTATTGAAATATTTGCGGAGGGGTTTCTGCACCAGGGTGTGAGGAGGGTAAGGCACCTATGTCCTTCCTTTTTTTGTGAAGAGGTTGCGCATTGTGTAGGCTGGTTCTCGTTTTACCGTTCGAAGATCGGTGTGGCCGGAATGGTGAAAAATTGTGGGGGCACAGCCATGAGTGGTGTGACTACGACTACATATTTGTTTCTGCTTTCAGGGCCTAAACACAATGGAACAGTTGCTCAATGAAAAATATGGCAATCACGAATGTGAGAAAGGGAAGGACGGTTTGCCTGGAGAAGAATCGGTTCACGCACATTTGGATTACTCCGGTAGCTGATCAGCTTCGAACTCTTAGTAACGGACTTGAACACTTGTTATGATGGTATACAGGTTATAGGTGCTTATCAAGTGGAATAATAGTCGATCTCAGAAATACATACGTATCGTAGCAGATTTCGCACTTTTCTGGAGGTTCCGAGACATCTTTAATAGTATTTGTGGAAAGATGCCACTTCCGGACGCAGAGCAACGGAGAAAAGAGGGACAGCGCCTCACAGTGGTGGCAGTACGACGTCACGAGGTAACACAAGGACATCCTGAGACGACGCACCATAATTAGTCGAATCAAGAAATAAACATTGCACGTAGCTTTCTGACAATATGGCGGTCGCGTAGCGAGTGGTCCGAGATTGTCTGAGCGAACTATACCCCTGGGGACGAGGTTGTGAGCGGCAAGGACTGGAACCAGTTTAGACTTGGAACATGCAGTAAATGCGGACTTCACCCGCGGCCGCTGCACATCATTACAGCCACGGCAGTTCACGTACATGTACATGTGTGACTATACCAAGCTGCAATATCTTTCTTCTTTTCCAGGACCATTCTCCGACAGCATGGTGTGATAAACATTCACGGCATCGGTCTCTTCGGACGACTTATTGAAATATTTGCGGAGGGGTTTCTGCACCAGGGTGTGAGGAGGGTAAGGCACCTATGTCCTTCCTTTTTTTGTGAAGAGGTTGCGCATTGTGTAGGCTGGTTCCCGTTTTACCGTTCGAAGATCGGTGTGGCCGGAATGGTGAAAAATTGTGGGGGCACAGCCATGAGTGGTCTGACTACGACTACATATTTGTTTCTGCTTTCAGGGCCTAAACACAATGGAACAGTTGCTCAATGAAAAATATGGCAATCACGAATGTGAGAAAGGGAAGGACGGTGTGCCTGGAGAAGATTCGGTTCACGCACATTTGGATTACTCCGGTAGCTGATCAGCTTCGAACTCTTAATAGTAACGGACTTGAACACTTGTTATGATGGTATACAGGTTATAGGTGCTTATCAAGTGGAATAATAGTCGATCTCAGAAATACATACGTATCGTAGCAGATTTCGCACTTTTCTGGAGGTTCCGAGACATCTTTAATAGTATTTGTGGAAAGATGCCACTTCCGGACGCAGAGCAACGGGGACGAACGTCGAGAAAAGAGGGACAGCGCCTCCCAGTGGTGGCAGTACGACGTCACGAGGTAACACAAGGACATCCTGAGACGACGCACCATAATTAGTCGAATCAAGAAATAAACATTGCACGTATCCATCGAGATAAGCGGAGTTAATCTATTTCGTATATACATGTATGTTTCCTAACCTACATGTACGAAAGCAAAGGCCCATATTTTCAAAGCTGTTTTAACGCTAAAAATGCATTTTAGTCCAGCACTTGCATGCCTATAAGCATGCAAGTGCTGGACTAAAATGCATTTTGACGTTAAAACAGCTTTGAAAATATGGGCCAAAGGGTTTAAATCAGGCCTATAGGGCCGTTTAGACGACAGGCAAAAATCCACATGCGATCCGATCGAATCCGATTGGGGTTCAAATCTCTTGCGTGTAAACGCTACCCAATGTGGTCCAATGTGGATTTAAAATGGTCCCGAATCCACATTGGACCGCATTGGACCACATACGACCACATTCAAATCTCTTCTAAACGCAAATGAGACCCGATGCGGATCAATCGGATTGAATCTGAATGTGGTTTTTTGGCTTGTCGTCTAAACGGCCCTTATGTATCGGTTTACAGACATCATCTAAACAATAAATGTTTCAGTCAATGTTCAATGTTTCATTCAATAACTTTGTTTGCCTCACATTCACCATTCAAAGTTCAGTCTTGACGGTTTTCGTCGGCGTTTTAATCTCTTCTTGCTCTGATGTAGTATCTTCTCTGTCCGACGGAGTCTCTTCCATGTCCGACGTAGTCTCTTCCATGTCCGACGTAGTCTCTTCCATGTCCGGCGTAATCTCTTCTACATGTATGTCCGGCGTAGTCTCTTCTCTGTCCGGCGTAGTCTCTCCTCTGTCCGACGTAGTCTCTTCTCTCTCCGCACGAGGTCGCTCTGTCACTGGAAGAATATCTTGCCAGAAACTCATGTGTTTCTTTCTGAAGAACGCATTAGTCCTCAGATCGAGTTGTTTGTTCTGGATGTCGAATTCGATGAACTCTTCCTCGCCGATTTTGTACTGAGGCCACTGATGGGGGACCGGCGCTGGTTTGTTAGGATCGCTGAAGGACAAGATATGAAACATACACCAAGGTGTCCGCAGAAAAATATCATTGGAACTGGTGCATAATTTCACTTTTGTAAAGCTAAAGACATAATGGCCCGTATTCTAGAAGCCTCCTGAACTCTAAGGTCCACTTTAAGCTTTTGTATTCTGCCATGCAAACAATAGCTAAAGGTAGAACTTAGAGTTAAGGCGGGGGGGGGGGGGCTACCTATGCCGACTTTATTGACGTTCTTTGAAAACAAGCGTCCTAACATATTCATGACAAAAAGTAACAAACTGATGTTAACAAAATGTTTTAGCTACAACCTTTAGGCTCCCGTTCTGTGAAAGAATTGTTCATTTTGACTAATTACGATGGAGTTAATTAAGTTATAACAGGTTGTCAAAATTTGAGTTCGCAAANGTACCCTGCGAGTAGTCCAAACAATCTCCGAACCCAAACAGTTTTATGTTATGCGAGGGGTCACAATTAAAGGAGATACAAGTATAGAATAATATAGAAATATAGAATAATATAGAATAATATAGAATAATCGAACTCTTATAATGGTCTTAGAATAGGCCCCTTTCGAAAGTCGGCCATTTCGGCGCCGAGGGTCAAAACAAATGGGAAAATGCACTAAGTTTTGCCGGAATTTGCAGAAATAACTGTCAGAAACGCTTGAAATTTGGCAGACATGTTATGCGGGCAAATTCATTGAGAAATGTGTGAAAAAAATTGTGTGTCATCGATCGATTTTTGAAGATTTCTGCATTTTTCTTCAACTGAACAATAGACGGTTAATTGTCTGTTAATCCACCTATTGTTCAGGTGTAGAATTGTTCACCAATTTCTCGAAAAATTTATCGATGACACCCAATTTTTATCTCACAGTTCTCAATGGTGTGGCAATCACCACATTTCTGCCAAATTTCAAGCGTTTCTGACAGTTACTTCTGCAATTTCTGGCAAAACTTAATGGTGCATTTTCCCATTCGTTTTGACCCTCGGCGCCGAAATGGCCGACTTTCGAAAGGGGCCTATTATGCATAATTTTCGATAAAAACTTGACTTACCCAGTTTTGGCAAAGTTTGTCCAGTAGGTGATCATAGCATCTGACAAGTCAACCTCGCCTTTCATCATCGTTCCCTCGTTTTCCTTCACTGTTGCACGCCCGAAAAGGAAGATTAAATCATCGGTATGTTTGGCGCCATCTACCCATGACTCCTTCTCCAAGGCCTCGGCAATACCACCGAGAGACTTACTGGGTAATGGCAGGAAGCTGTACATGTATGTTGAACCAGAAGTTTCTGACGTTTTCGCTGCGTGGCGTTTCAAAAACTTGATAGTGCCATCATGAAAAGCGGCGTCACCGATGAACTCGAGCAGTTCTTGAGGCCGCATGAGATCTTTTCTGTTGCCGTTGGCAGAAGTCCCGTACAGCGACCAGAGGGCATTGGCGACATCGTCATCCTTTGTCGCCCAGAATTTGACACATGAACGGAAGACTTCTTTCGTTACTCCGTCAAAGATACTTTGATTCACAGATGCCTCAAAGAAAGGTCGCAGTAGAGCAGATAAAAAAGGCGATCCTTCGTATCTGTTTCCTCCGATAAGGAGATCCAGGGAACGAAAAAAGGGCTGGTCCTCCAGTCGCGAAGTTGGCAACCGAGATTTAGGTGAATAGGGGATGAAATCGCCGTCTACCCTCGGTCCAATTGGAATCCTCTCTTTGAGTAGTTGATAATTTGGATAATCAAATAACCCGTGAGATAACAAGGCTTCCGGTGAACGACCGCGGAGGCAGGTGACGATTTCTCGCGTATCGGAGTCGGCACAACCGAGTTTCTTAAGCAGCCGGTTCGTGTACTGTTTTGTCACCACGGGATCTGGAAACGCCCAGGGAGAGAGAGCAGTCCCACTTTGTGCAATCACTCGATGGAAGAGTCCTTGATTGCTGGGGGCAAGCATTTGCCAAGTCACGGACGCTGCTCCGGCCGATTCACCAAAGATCGTCACCCTGTTCTTGTCACCACCAAAAACTTCAATGTTCCTGTTCACCCATTTCAGTGCAAATTGCTGATCAAGCAGACCGTAGTTGCCGGCAGCACTTTCGTCTCCCGTCGTAAAGAAGCCGAGAAGTCCAAGACGGTAGTTAATGGTGACAACGATGACGTCACCCAAGGCAGCCATCTTGGATCCATCAAAATGCATTCCTGAGCCCACTGTAAACGCCCCTCCATGAAACCACACCATGACAGCTTTTCTAGGTTCTCCTTCTAACGGAACGTAGATGTTCAAGTACAAACAAGCCTCGTTGGTGTCGTTATTCCACTTTTCTTCACTAAAAATGAGGCCCATGTTTCCTTTATAAGGACACGAAGGTCCAAATTCATCAGCACGGAAAGGGTAAGGGTAAGGTAGTTTGAGCATCGGCGGCCTGAACCGCAGATCACCTACCGGGGCTTCAGCGTAGGGTATTGCAAAAAACTTTTGAATGGTCCTACCTCCCCAAGTATCCTCGAATCCGATTGCTTCACCAACATCTGTATACCTGTGTAACGACCAACTGTACACATCGACGAATGCACAAATGCATAGCAAAAGTACTATGAACAAAACGTGAATAGTGGACTCCATGCTGCCCAGGATATAAATGGCGTGATATACACCAAAGACGTGGATGACCTGTTTTGAATTCGTGAAGGGGGCATGCCCTGTCTAGCATAGATTCGGCCCATAAAAGCAATTGATGCGCAGTGAATAGCTTGAAGAAAGAATTGTGTAAACTGATGGGACGATTCTCTTTCAAAATACAACTTGTGAACAATTTAACACAGTTATTGTTGACAAAGCTTCTCTTTAGCAGTCATTGCGTGCAGTAGAAAAATAGCTTACAAAATGTTGACTTCTAAAGCGTTTTTTAGTCCTATACGGAATATGATGCTGACTGGTGGTTTGCCTGTCATGCGCGGGTAGGAACATGTAACGCCTCGGACATGACATCGAAGGTGGCGCTACGGACATGACGACAACGACTGTAATGCTACGGACATGACATCGAATGTAACGCCTCGGACATGACATCGAATGTATCCTCGGCCATGACATCCAATGTAGCGCTACGGACATGAATATAAATGGCGTGATATACACCAAAGACGTGGATGACCTGTTTTGAATTCGTGAAGGGGGCATGCCCTGTCTAGCATAGATTCGGCCCATAAGACCAATTGATACGCAGTGAATAGCTTGAAGAAAGAATTGTGTAAACTGATGGGACGATTCTCTTTCAAAATACAACTTGTGAACAATTTAACACAGTTATTGGACCGTATTCTAGAACGTTCCTTAACGTTAAGGTCGACCTTAAGTCTATTGTAAAACCATCGAGAACAATAGATTTAAGGTGGACCTTAATATTAAGGAACGTTCTAGAATACGGCCCTAAGTTGACAAAGCTTCTCTTTAGCAGTCATTGCGTGCAGTAGAAAAAATAGCTTACAAAATGTTGACTTCTAAAGCGTTTTTTAGTCCTATACGGAATATGATGCTGACTGATGGTTTGCCTGTCATGCGCGGGTAGGAACATGTAACGCCTCGGGCATGACATCGAAGGTGGCGCTACGGACACGACGACAACGACTGTAATGCTACGGACATGACATCGAATGTAACGCCTCGGACATGACATCGAATGTAACGCCTCGGACATGACATCGAATGTATCCTCGGCCATGACATCCAATGTAGCGCTACGGACATGACAGCGAGTATAATACATGTACCACGGACATGACAGTGAATATAGCGCAACGCAACTGACATGACATCGAATGTAACACAACGGACATGGCAGCGAATATAATGCCACGGGCATGACAGCGAATATAATGCCACGAACATACTTTGGCCTTATCACGGAATGACAACAAATATAATGCCACGGCACGGACATGCCAGCGAATATAATGCCACGGACAGGAACAGCGAATATAAGCCGTGGTTACACTACATAGAAATCCCCGTGTTTTTGGCGACACCCGGGTCTAGCCCGACTCTGAAAAATCCTTCCTGAGGCCCGGTGCCCGTCAACACTACAATGTACTTAAATTTTGTGACGGGGACCTAAATTAAGCCCTCCAAAAAACGTTCGAGCTCGGAGGGGATTACATGTATTATACCGCGTTTTTAACATGTGTGGACAGAAAAAACCCGGGTTCGACACGGTTTTTTTATGTAGTGTAACAGCCCTAAATATGCCACGGACATGACACTACTACTAATCAGTTGGCCTAATCATTATTTCTAGTGTCATTGGTACAAATGGTTACGTAAAGTAGGACATGAGAATGACGCTGATCATCGTTGACAAGGCCCAAATAGGTCTGCTACTTGCTGAACATTGCTGAACACGAATCCGGGGAAGAACATCTTGCCAGAAGCTCAAGTATTTATGTCTGTAGAATGCGTTAATTTTCATATCGAGTTGTTTGTTCTTGATGTCAAACTCGAGGAACTTCTCATCTCTGATGTTGTACTGAGGCCATTGAAGGGGGACCCGCACTGGTCGGTTGGGATCGCTGAAGGATAAAGTCAAGAACTGTAACGAACACCGCAGGCACTGCATGCAAAATGTAATCGGACGCCCCAGATTCTGGGTGTGTAGCTGAGGTTACACCTGAGGTGGTGGTTGGGGGGGGGGGGGGGNGGGGGTAGCGGGCTCTGTCACGGCTTCACCAATGTGGTTCTCTTGACCGTTCTGTAATCGTGAGCTGTTCAAATCGCATATTCTAATTCCACCACGTTCAAGGCACTTAAGACCATGAAGACAAGTCTAGGTATGGAGACCGCAGTTTCTCATGCTGCGGCCCATACCTGTGGAACAAAATTCCTGTCCCACTCAGAGCCCTGCCAGAAGCCGCCTTCAAAAGACACCTGAAGACATTTCTATTTGATGAGCACCTTGGAGAGGCGGCGCCTTGAGCGTGGTGGACCACAAAATGGCGCCCTATACAACTATTTATATTGATTGATTGGGATTATTCGAGTAGCTAATGTGCTGGGACAAAGAAAACTGGGCGTGTTGTGGACCGCTCTCCAAACACCTAAAGGCCCGTTTACACATGCAACTTTTCATATGCAACTTCATGAAACTTGTTGCATAAACCTGATGAGACCAAAAAGTTTCATAAAAGTTGCATGTGTAAACGGGCATGCAACTTGTTGCAACTCGATCACGCAGGATGTTGCATCGAATTTTCTATGTGTAAAGGGCGGTTTACACTAGGTTGCACCAAGTTGCAAGTTGCAGCAACCTGCAACTTGTTGCAAACTTCCTGGGACGGTTTACACACAGAAAAAGCGATGCAACATCCAGCGTGATCGAGTTGCAACAAGTTGCATGCCCGTTTACACATGCAACTTTTATGAAACTTTTGGGTCTCATCAGGTTTTTGCAACAAGTTGCATGAAGTTGCATATGAAAAGTTGCATGTGTAAACGGGCCTTGAACCGTCCCAGGTAGTTTGCAACTTGGAGGAATTATTGCAACAAGTTGCAAGTTGCTGCAACTTGCAACTTGGTGCAACCTAGTGTAAACCGCCCTTAAGGCACGCATGAAATACCGGTGCCGTAATAAATGGTCTCGTACCCCGTTTTCGCAAAGTTGGTCCAGTACGTGATTATCGTATCGGACAAGTCGACTTCCCCTCCTGCCATCTTTTTCTCATTTTCCGGCACCGTACCACGCCCAAAGAGATATATCAACTCGTCGGTGTGTTTGGCGCCGTCTAACCACGGCTCAGCAGGACTGTCGATGAAGCCACCCGTGTCCAGGAATTTGCTCGGCTGTGGAAGGTAGTCGTACATGAATGTGGAACCAGTGTCTGAACTCTTTGTCTCAGCTGAATGCAGCTTTAGAAACTTTACTTCACCGTCATGGAACATGGCGTCAGCCAAGAACTCCTGCAGTTGTTTTACGCTCATCTTATTGCTATTGTCTCCATTCGCCAAAGGTCCGTACAGCCACCATAGAGCATCTGCATCCTCATCTAACGTCCCGAACTCGACGCTGGTACGGAAAACCTCTTTGGTTGCCTCGCCAGTAAAAGTGAGGTTCGTCTTCGTCTTCTTGGATAAACCTTTCAAGACCATAAATAACAGTGGTGACCCTTCGTATTTGACAGCACCAGCCATGAAGTCCAAGGAACGGAAGAAATTCTGGTCTTCGATTCGCTCCTTTGGTAATCTCGATAGAGGGGAGTACGGGATAAAGGTACCATCCACACGAGGTCCAACAGGTAACTTCGCGGTGAAGAATTCGTAATCTGGGTAGTTCATGAGACCAACTTCCAGACGTTCAGCTGGCAAGTTTTGCATACAGGAGACGACCTGTTTTGAGTCAGCGTCGGCACACCCAAGCTTCCTAACCAGCCTATCCACATAGTCACTAGTCACCTTTGGGTCAGGCAAACCCCAACTGGTGAGAGAAGTCCCACTCTGTGCAATCCCTCGTTGGAATAGTCCTTGGTTGCTCGGGGCAAGCATCTGCCAAGTCACGGAGGCTCCTCCAGCCGATTCACCAAAGATGGCCACCCTGTTCTTGTCGCCACCAAACGCACCAATGTTGTTGTTCACCCATTTTAGTGCCATTTGCTGATCAAGCAGGCCGTAGTTGCCGGCAGCACTTTCGTCTCCAGTCGTGAAGAAGCCGAGGAGTCCGAGACGGTAGTTGATGGTGACAACGATGACGTCACTGAAAGTCGCCATCTTGGATCCGTCGTATTGCATTCCTGAGCCGACAGTGAACCCGCCTCCATGAATCCATACCATAACGGCCTTCTTTGCTTCGCCGCCACTAGGGACGTAGATGTTCAGAGTCAAACAATCCTCACTCGCCTCTGGATTCTGGTCTTCAGCGCTAAAAATGACCTTCCATGCTTCTCTATCATGAAGACATGAGGGGCCGAATGTGAGTGCCTGGTAGGTCTGCGTGAAACGTGCTTTGGGAACCGGAGGTCTGAACCTCAGGTTCCCGATTGGAGCCTCTGCGTACGGGATTCCATGAAACTTCTTCACCGTCTTGTCCCCGAAAGCTGCTTCGAATCCCACGATGGTGCCAACAGTTGTTCTAACTGTACTGCTGCACACAGCATTGAAAAATAATGTGCCAAGAACCAGGAAACGTACACACGATGTAAACATCATGTTGTCTGAGCAACGACTGGCCTGGACAGTAGATGACATGTGATTATACAGCAAATCTAACACTATTTAAACGACATAATCTCTCATTATTTACATGAAATATGTGACATAATGATTCCACTTATGAGTTAACTGTCAAAAATTACCTATGAAATGTATGATGATTGTGATTTGTAACGGCAATTTCATGATTGGCCTTGGCAACAACTGCATTAGTCTGAGAACTGGTGCAAGGGAACTCCAACATGGCGTCCAGATCAGATTGCTTATGGCCCTGGCAAGCCATTCTTCATAGACTCAGTGAACTGGTTTGCATGCCTTGCAGACCCTCAGACCTACCGACATGTACACAGTACAAGCAACTGACAATATTTGATTAACTTATGTCTGCACTGTACATAACAATGTCCATCCACATGCCCTATTACGCGACAGTTAGGCCTAGAACTGCCAAAGGATGGTGGTAGGCTACAGCAGACTAGTCCTAATGACGAAGGAAACATCCGACCATTAGTCATGATGTGCTGCCCGAAGGCTATGGAATGAACTTCCTCGGCAAATTCGAGAAAGTGAGAACATCACCTTTCTCTTTGGGAGATATTTTCTGCCAACTAGTGTCATTGATCACTTTAGTAGATTTTGGCACTGTAAATACTATAAATCTTATCTATCAACCGTATCTCTGAGATTTCCAGTTAAGCACTCTTCAAAATAACGTGTTTCACATATGAAGAGTAAACAAAACGCCTTGTATGTCAGACAATACACCGCACGCACTTTTGAAAATCACCAAGTCTCATAGCCTCATTAAAAGTACATTGGCAAAATAGCCTTCTTTGCTTCGCCGCCACTAGGGACGTAGATGTTCAGAGTCAGACAATCCTCACTCGCCTCTGGATTCTGGTCTTCAGCGCTAAAAATTACCTTCCATGCCTCTCTATCATGAAGACATGAGGGGCCGAATGTGAGTGCTTGGTAGGGCTGCGTGAAACGTGCTTTGGGAACCGGTGGTCTGAACCTCAGGTTCCCGATTGGAGCCTCTGCGTACGGGATTCCATGAAACTTCTTCAACGTCTTGTCCCCGAAAGCTGCTTCGAATCCCACGATGGTGCCAACAGTTGTTCTAACTGTAGGCCTACTGCTGCACACAACATTGAAAAATAATGTGCCAAGAACCAGGAAACGTACACACGATGTGAACATCATGTTGTCTGAGCAACGGCTGGCCTGGACAGTAGATGACATGTGATTATACAGCAAATCTAACACTATTTAAACGACATAATCTCTCATTATTTACATGAAATATGTGACATAATGATTCCACTTATGAGTTGTCAAAAATTATCTATGAACTGTATGATGATTGTGATTTGTAACGGCAATTTCATGATTGGCCTTGGCAACAATGCATTAGTCTGAGAACTGGTGCAAGGGAACTCCAACATGGCGTCCAGATCAGATTGCTTATGGCCCTGGCGAGCCATTCTTCATAGACTCAGTGAACTGGTTTGCATGCCTTGCAGACCCTCAGACCTACCGACATGTACACAGTACAAGCAACTGACAATATTTGATTAACTTATGTCTGCACTGTACATAACAATGTCCATCCACATGCCCTATTACGCGACAGTTAGGCCTAGAACTGCCAAAGCAGCTCACAGAACGGTGGTACAGCAGACCAGTCCTAATGACGAAGGAAACATCCGACCATCAGTCATGATGTGCTGCCCCAAGGCTATGGAATGAACTTCCTCGGCAAATTCGAGAAAGTGAGAACATCACCTTTCTCTTTGGGAGATATTTTCTGCCAACTAGTGTCATTGATCACTTTAGTAGATTTTGGCACTGTAAATACTGTAAATCTTATCTATCAACCGTATCCAGATTTCCAGTTAAGCACTCTTCAAAATAACGTGTTTCACATATGAAGAGCAAACAAAACGCCTTGTATGTCAGACAATACACCGCACGCACTTTTGAAAATCACCAAGTCTCATAGCCTCATTAAAAGTACATTGGCAAAATTTACGAGACACAATATTCTCTTATAAAAAAACGGACCAAAGCAATCCGAAATAAGTTGATGCTAAATTGTTCTAAATTACAAACTGATGATGTTGATCAAAGTTCAGTCTTCATTGACGGCTTGGCTTTCGGAGGTACTGCTGTCTCCAGTAGAGGGCGTGCAATCAACGGGATGACGTCATGCCAGAAGCTCACGTATCTGTTTCTGTAGAACGCATTGATCCTCAGATCGAGTTGTCTGTTCTTGATGTCGAATTCGATGAACTCTTCCTCTCCGAGTTTGTAATGAGGCCACTGACGGGGGACCGGTAGGGGCTGGTTTGGATCACTGAATGATAAGACAGATATTGCCTAAGTTGACAAGATGACCGTAATGTGGTCACAAGAACAAGAGACAGTGTACATGGAGTACATCAAGTAAGATTGGATCTGCAACCGAGTTTCACTCTGACACCAAAGCTAATACCCAAACTACAGAAACGACATCTCAATTCAAGGCTCGGTATGGGTGGACTGGTCGTGACGAAGCCAAACTGCACCGAGAATTGCACACGACTGTCCGTAAACACGCCGTGGGTTTCACAGCACAGCAGCCCATCGAAGACATCAAGTGATTCGGACACCACTTACCCAGTTTTGGCAAAGTTCGTCCAGTAGGCGATCATAGCGTCAGACAGAGGGCGAGTTCTCCTTCGTCTATCTTTGCCTCATTCTCCTTGAGTGTGGCGCCACCGAAAAGAAAGCCAAGTTCATCCCCGTGAACGGCGCCGTCCGCCCACGGCTCAGGCATGGCGTCACTAAGCGGCCCGGACAATTTACTTGGCATCGGTAGGAAACTGTACATAAATGTCGATCCCCCAGTCGCTGACTTCCCAGCCGCGTGGCGTTTCAAGAATTTATTGGTGCCGTCGTAAATCATGGTGTCCCCCACGAACTCACAAAGCTGTTGGGTCGGCATCATGTCTCTGGTGTTGCCTGTCACTGACGTCGCGTAAAACCACCAAAGAGCTTCCACAGCACGATCATCGTCGTCGCCAGTAAAAGACTCCTTGGCGAACTGAAGGAACCAATCCTTCGGCACCCCATCATAGAGACTGAGGTTTGTCTGAGCTTTATACGCTGGCTCCAGCATAGACGAGATGAGAGGCGCCCCTTCGTATCTGTTTGCCCCTATGATAAAATCTAGGGATCGAAAAAATGGCTGATCCTCCATCCGTTCGTTTGGTACTCTGGAATTTGGTGAAAATAGGGGAAGAGGACTCCGTCCACTCGCGGCCCAGCTGGAAACATCCGCCCAAGAGATTCAGTATGAGGGTAACCCCCCGTTGTACTCTTGACGTCATCGGCAGGTACGCCTTGCATGCAAGAGACAACTCGGCTTGAATCACTGTTGGAACAGCCAAGTTTCTCAGCTAGGATGTCCGTGTACTGGATAGCAGTCTTTTGGTCTGGCAACGCCCAGTAGGCTAGAGCCGTCCCACTCTCGGCAATGACTCGTTGGAAAAGGCCTTCATTACTGGGTGCAAGCATCTGCCAGGTCACCGCACCTGCACCGGCTGATCCACCAAAGATAGTCACCCTGTGTTTGTCACCACGAAAAGCGTCAATGTTCCTGGTCACCCATTTCAGAGCCAACTGCTGATCAAGCAGGCCGTAGTTGCCGGAAGCACTTTCGTCTCCAGTCGTGAAGAAGCCGAGGAGACCAAGTCGGTAGTTAATGGTGACAACGATGACGTCACCCACAGCAGCCATCTTGGATCCGTCAATAGGGGAAGAGGACTCCGTCCACTCGCGGCCCAGCTGGAAACATCCGCCCAAGAGATTCAGTATGAGGGTAACCCCCCGTTGTACTCTTGAGGTCATCGGCAGGTACGCCTTGCATGCAAGAGACAACTCGGCTTGAATCACTGTTGGAACAGCCAAGTTTCTCAGCTAGGATGTCCGTGTACTGGATAGCAATCTTTTGGTCTGGCAACGCCCAGTAGGCTAGAGCCGTCCCACTCTCGGCAATGACTCGTTGGAAAAGGCCATCATTACTGGGTGCAAGCATCTGCCAGGTCACCGCACCTGCACCGGCTGATCCACCAAAGATAGTCACCCTGTGTTTGTCACCACGAAAAGCGTCAATGTTCCTGGTCACCCATTTTAGAGCCAACTGCTGATCAAGCAGGCCGTAGTTGCCGGAAGCACTTTCGTCTCCAGTCGTGAAGAAGCCGAGGAGACCAAGTCGGTAGTTAATAGTGACAACGATGACGTCACCCACAGCAGCCATCTTGGATCCGTCGTACTGCATCCCGGCACCCATCGTGAATGCGCCTCCATGAATCCAAACCATCACAGCCTTTTGATTATCACCACCGTTTGGAACGTAGATATTCAGACTCAGACAATCCTCGCTCATCTCAAAATTTTGTTTCTCACTGCTGACGAAAATGTTTTTCTCCAGCCACTCACCTAATTGAGGACAGTAAGGGCCAAATTTATCAGCATGGAAAGGTTCCGTGAAAGGCGCCTTGGGAACCGGAGCCCGGAATCTAAGATCCCCCATGGGGGCTTCTGCGTAGGGTATCCCGTGGAATTTCAGCAGTTTCTTGTCCCCCCAAGTTGCCTCAAAGCCTACTATATATCGCCGATATCTGTTTTAACAGTGACAGTGTGTACTCCATGGAATGAAGCAATGCAGACGAGAGCAACGAGAAACCAAACTGGCACGAGTGAAAATTCCATGTTGACTGGAGACGTCCATATAAGGACGCCGACAATATCTACAGCACGCCGGGCTATCGGTAGAACTACATGTAACAATCAATACATGGCCTATATCCAACAAAAAGCACAAAGAACGACACACAATGAAATGATCCATGTCAGTTATGAGCAATCTGGGTCAAGTCATTCCCAAGTTGCAGGACTTCAATGATTTTTGAGTTATGCCACCTGGCGGCCATATTGGATGTCCGATCGGGCCAAAACTTCACATGCACATAATAAAGGTCATCTAGAGGGAGCCACATAGCAGATTTGAGCCCTCTGGGTCAAGTCATTCCTGAGTTATAGCACATTTGATGATTTTCGGGTTACGCCACCTGGCGGCCATATTGGAAGTTTAATCCGGCCGAACTTTGACGTGCTTCTAAAGGTCATCTAGAGTGAGGTAAATATCAAGTTTGAGCACTCTGGGTCGAGCCGTTCCTGAGTTATAGCACTTGGATGATTTTCAGGTTACGCCACTTGGCGGCCATATTGGATGTCCGATCAGGCCGAAACTCGGTATTTTTGAAGGTACCCCTCTCACCGTGGAGAATCGTCAGCGCATTCGCCGAGTTTTTCAAGTGGCAGCACTGTGCTCCGAGTGGGAACATGGCGGCTGTGTCACAAATGTTGAAGATGTCAACTCCAAAGCGGGGACCAAATGTACCGAAGATGAAAGGTATACACACTTAGACCATGCCGAGGATGACCTCCAGTTTATCGTCTATTAATCTAAAGCTTCCTTAATTGGAATTACGTAGTCGATTTTACATTTGAAGTGGAAAAGTTCAAGTGTCACTCTCCGTGGAAACTGCGGTCAATCAAACAACCGGCCTACACTACGAACATTTCCACTTCAAACAAAGAAACAACACTCCTTCAGCACCTATATTTCGGCTTGTTCTATTGCAAATTATCACTAGATCATCCTCGAATTTACTTAAACTGGCTCACCTCGACCGAAACTATCCATCTTTCGCGTTTTAGTCGGCAACACAGACATCGATACTGGAGAGGTCGACCCAAGGACGCGGAAATATCTACTGCACAGGCTATCGGTGGCACTCATAATCAAGGCCTAGTTAGAGAGAAATTATCTCCTGTCTGGAGGGTCATATATCGTATCTTCGAACACAGGTAGACTGCCGGTTTTTTATGCACCATATCTAAACCTACATACTGTTTGATAAGCATTGTTTGTTTCCGTGCCGTGAACAACGACACGGAAACAATGCTTTTGAGTGTTTCCGCGCATGGAAACGCTGCAATGGACGGCCGCCTGAAGGTTGGCTGTCCATTCACGCAATTTTCGAGCGTCAGATGCTAGAAAGCATTGTTTGTTTCCGCGCCGTTGGTCACGGACAAAGGATGTGGCATCGCGCCGCTCGAAAATCGCGTGAATGGATTCTTAGCCTTTCACGCGATCTTCGAGTGGCAGGCGCTCGAAAGCATTGTTTTTTCCACGGCGTTGGTCACGGCGCGGAAAAAAATGATTTTCGGGCGTTTGCGCGCACGGAAACACTCCAGTGGAAAGCCGTCCTCAGACACACAAGTATAGACAATGGACGACAAGTGATACATGGCAAGAGAAAAACAATTGAAATGCACTCCTTTTATTGCTTTCAGACCTTTTAAAATGGCAAAGACGGTATCGGCGATCAACGGTCGCAAAAAGATGACGTCACGTTGTGTGATCTGATCAGGAATTTCGGCGGCAGTGGAATGTCGAACGTCTAAACATCCGACCATCAGTCACGATGGATGATGAGATTTCCTGCTGGTTTGCAACTCTTCAAATTAACGTGTTTCATATGATATGAATAGTGAACAGTAGGCCTATGCCTTGTGTGTCAGAAAATACACCGAGCCGCACATCACTTTTGAAAATCACCGAGTGTCATACATTGGAAAAAATTACGAGACGCAATATTATCTAATCACTCATTGATAAAAAACGGACCAAAGCCATCGGAAATAAGTTGATGCAATATTGTTCTAAATTACAAACTGATGATGTTGATCAAAGTTCAGTCTTCGTTGACGACTTGTCTTTTGGAGGTACTGCTGTCTCCACCAGAGGGCGTGCTATCAACGGCATGACGTCATGCCAGAAACTCGCGTATCTGTTTCTGTAGAATGCATTGATCCTCACATCGAGTTGTCTGTTCTTGATGTCGAATTCGATGAACTCTTCCTCTCCGACTTTGTACTGAGGCCACTGACGGGGGACCGGTGTGGGCTGGTTTGGATCACTGAATGATAAGACAGATATAGACTAAGTTGACAAGATGACCGTAATGTGGTCACAAGAACAAGAGACTGTGTACATGGAGTACATCAAGTAAGATTGGATCTGCAACCGAGTTTCACTGTGACACCAAAGCGAAAACCCAAACTGCAGAAACGACATCTCAACTCGGCTCTGTATGGGTGAACAGGTCGTGACGAAGCCTAACTGCACACTTGCACACGACTTTCCGAAAACACGCCGTGGGTTCACAGCAGTCCATCGACAAAATCAAATGATTCGGACACCACTTACCCAGTTTTCGCGAAGTTCGTCCAGTAGGCGATCATAGCGTCCGACAGGGCGAGTTCTCCTTCGTCTATCTTTGCCTCATTTTCCTTGAGTGTGGCGCCACCGAAAAGAAAGCCAAGCTCGTCTCCGTGAATGGCGCCGTCCACCCACGGCTCACGTGACAGGGTGTCACCAAGCGACCCGGCCAATTTACTCGGCATCGGTAGGAAACTGTACATGAAGGTCGATCCGCCAGTCTCTGACGTCCCAGCCGCATGGCGTTTCAAAAATTTATTGGTACCGTCGTAAAACATGCTGTCGCCCATGAACTCAAAAAGTTCTTGGGCCCGCATCATGTCTCTGGTGTTGCCTAGTACTGACGTCGCGTAAAGCCACCAGAGAGCTTCCACAACACGATCATCGTCGTCGTCGGTCCAAGAATTGGCAAACTGAAGGAACCAATCCTTCGGCACCCCATCATAGAGAGTGAGGTTTGTCTGGCTCCAGGCTGGCTCCAGCATAAACGAGGTGAAAGGTGACCCTTCGTATCTGTTTGCCCCTATGATGAAGTCTAGGGATCGGAAAAATGGCTGATCCTCCATCCGTTCGTTTGGTAGTCTCGATTTTGGTGAATAGGGGAAGAGGACTCCGTCCACTCGCGGCCCAGCTGGAAACATAACCCCAAGTGATTCAGCGTGAGGGTAGTTCGTTGTTGTACATGTACTCTGCAGGTCATCGGTAGGGACGCCTTGCATGCAAGAGACAACTCGGCTCGAATCAGTGTAAGAACAGCCAAGTTTCTCAATTAGGATATCCGTGTACTGAATAGCAGTCTTTGGGTCTGGGAACGCCCAGAAGCCTAGAGCCGTCCCACTCTCGGCAATGACTCGTTGGAAAAGTCCATCATTACTGGGTGCAAGCATCTGCCAGGTCACCGAACCTGCACCGGCTGATTCACCAAAGATAGTCACCCTGTCTTTGTCACCACCAAATGCACCAATGTTCCTGTTCACCCATTTTAGGGCCAACTGTTGATCAAGCAGACCGTAGTTGCCGGAAGCACTTTCGTCTCCAGTCGTGAAGAAGCCGAGGAGTCCGAGACGGTAGTTAATGGTGACAACGATGACGTCAGCCACGGCAGCCATCTTGGATCCGTCATACTGCATCCCGGCACCCATTATGAACCCGCCTCCGTGAATCCAAACCATCACAGCCTTTTGACTTTCACCACCGCTTGGAACGTAGATATTCAGACTCAGACAATCCTCGCTCATCTCAAAATTTTGTGCCTCACTGCTGACGAAAATGTTTTTCTCCAGCCACTCACCTAGTTGAGGACAGTAAGGGCCAAATTTATCAGCATGAAAAAGTTCCGTGAATGGTGCCTTTGGAACCGGAGCCCGGAATCTAAGATCCCTCACGGGTGCTTCTGCGTAGGGTATCCCATGGAATTTCTGCAGTTTCCTGTCCCCCCAGGTTGCCTCAAATCCTACGATATCGCCGACATCTGTTTTAACAGTGACAGTGTGTACTCCATGGAATGAAGCAATGCATACAAGAGCAACAAGAAACCAACCAGGTACGAGTGAAAACTCCATGTTGACTGGAGAGGTCGATCCAAGGACGCGAAATATCTACTGCACGGGCTATTGGTAGAACCAAAAATAGATCTAATTTATCTATTTTCGGTAGAACTAATAATCAAGGCCAGAGAGAAATTATCTCCTGTCTGGAGGGTCATATACAATCTCCAACGCAGAGGTCAGACGGTTTCACCCTACTAACTCTGCCTTCAAACGCCAGTGCCCCGTACTTCTTTTCGCGTAGGAATGACGTCATTTAAGAACGCTGCCTCCTTGTTGCACTTGGTTATGTGTACACTCACAAAATCATGTGATCAAATTCGACAAAGCTGATTGGTCCATCGGGGGTTGCTTCTAAAATAGAAACTATTTCTGCCGGAACGACCGAAACCGAAGCACAGCCATACCCGGTCGGTACGTGTAATCCACCGCAAAAAAGTGTAACACAAAATAATGAATAAATGTTTAAAAATCATGGTGTGTTCGGTGTTTTGGTACACTTCTAAACTTGAAAGTACGATTATGATTTTATTAGGGTGAAAAACTAGCTGTAGATCAGGTTTTATTCATTTTGCTCATTCCGAGCAGAAGTGATGAGCTGGGCGTTTGAAGCCGGTGGTACAAGTGGAGCAAAGCGAAAACGCGGAACGCCGTGCCACTGGGCTGGCGAGTTTATAGGTCATACCGTATCGTCGAACGCAGGTAGACACCCGGTTTACCATGCACGATACATGTATCTAAACTTACATACTGTTTGATTGTGGTGACCAAATAACGAGACACGAACTCAAGCGTCAGGATGCATCATGGGTGTACCCTACACCTTTATTGTCCAAGTTTCAAACATCCAAATTCCAAACGTTGACAGTACTAGGTTAATGATGACGTATCAATAACGATGCAGCAGATGTAGCAGAAGATGTTCCAACAACATAAGTTGGCTCTCCCAAAGTAGTCAGAAGCCAAAAAGGGTAGAATATTGTGATCAAAAACATGACAAAATGGTCCAAAACGAGATAAAGAACCACAGAGGCGCATGCCTGCAGGGCTTCAGTCAGAAAACGAATTGTTGCAGAGGTATTTGGGCGCGTTACTAATGCTACGTTATACCAAAAAGATCTATTTTTGGTTATACGCATACGCCCCTTGACGCCAGTCATATGGACAGCTCATTGACTCAAGCCAGAAGCATTTTTACGCTCTTCGCGTTACGCTATACGCCATACGCGTGCCCGTGTGAACGAGGCTTAACCCTAGTCTCATTGATAAAAAAATGGACCAAAGCCGTCGGAAATAAGTTGATGCAAAATTGTTCTAAATTACAAACTGATGATGTTGATCAAAGTTCAGTCTTCATTGACGACTTGGCTTTTGGAGGTGCTGCTGTCTCCACCAGAGGGCGCGCTATCAACGGGATGACGTCATGCCAGAAACTCGCGTATCTGTTTCTGTGGAATGCATTGATCCTCAGATCGAGTTGTCTGTTCTTGATGTCGAATTCGATGAACTCTTCCTCTCCGACTTTGTACTGAGGCCATTGACGGGGGACCGGTGTGGGCTGGTTTGGATCACTGAATGATAAGATACATGTAAGCTTACATGTAGAATTACAGTATAGCCTAAGCTGACAAGATGACAATGTAGTCACAAGAACAAGAGACTGTGTACACGGAGTAGTAGCCAAGATCAAGTAAGATTGGATCTGCAACCGAGTTCCACTCTGACACCAAGGCATAAATACCCAAACTGCAGAAACGACATGGTCATGTCAACTCAAGGTTTGGTATGGGTGAACTAGTCGTGATGAAGTCTAACTGCACTGAACATTTCACACGACTGTCCGTACACGCCGTGGGTTTCAATTACAGCAGCCGGTCGACGAAATCAAATGAACCTGACACCACTCACCCGGTTTTGGCGAAGTTCGTCCAGTAGGCGATCATAGCGTCAGACAGGGCGAGTTCTCCTTCGTCTATCTTTGCCTCATTCTCTTTCAGTGTAGCGCCACCGAAAAGAAAACCAAGCTCATCCGTGTGAATGGCGCCGTCTACCCACGGCTCACGTGACTGGATGTCACCAAGCGACCAGGCCAATTTACTCGGCATCGGTAGGAAACTGTACATGAAGGTCGATCCGCCAGTCTCTGACGTTCCAGCCGCGTGGCGTTTCAAAAATTTATTGGTGCCGTCGTAAAACATGCTGTCCCCCACGAACTCACAAAGCTGTTGGGTCGGCATCATGTCTCTGGTGTTGCCTATCACTGACGTCGCGTAAAGCCACCAGAGAGCTTCCACAGCACGATCATCGTCGTCGCCAGTAAAAGAAAAAGACTCCTTGGCAAACTGAAGGAACCAATCCTTCGGCACCCCATCATAGAGACTGAGGTTTGTCTGGGCTTTATACGCTGGTTCCAGCAACATCGAGATGTGAAGCGACCCTTCGTATCTGTTTGCCCCTATGAGGAAATCTAGGGATCGAAAAAATGGCTGATCCTCCATCCGTTCGTTTGGTACTCTGGACTTTGGTGAATAGGGGAAGAGGACTCCGTCCACTCGCGGTCCAGCTGGAAACATCCGCCCAAGAGATTCAGCATGAGGGTAACTCCCCACTGTACTCTTCAGGTCATCGGCAGGTACGCCTTGCATGCAAGAGACAATTCGGCTCGAATCAGTGTTGGAACAGCCAAGTTTCTCAGCTAGGATGTCCGTGTACTGGATAGCAATATTTGGGTCTGGGAACGCCCAGACGGCTAGAGCCGTCCCACTCTCGGCAATGACTCGTTGGAAAAGTCCATCATTACTGGGTGCAAGCATCTGCCAGGTCCCCGAACCTGCACCGGCTGATTCACCAAAGATAGTCACCCTGTCTTTGTCACCACCAAATGCACCAATGTTCTTGTTCACCCATTTTAGAGCCAACTGTTGATCAAGCAGGCCGTAGTTGCCAGAAGCACTTTCGTCTCCAGTCGTGAAGAAGCCGAGGAGACCGAGACGGTAGTTGATGGTGACAACGATGACGTCACCCACGGCAGCCATCTTGGATCCATCCTACTGCATCCCGGCACCGATCGTGAATGCGCCTCCATGATTCCAGACCATCACAGCCTTTTGATTATCACCACCGTTTGGAACGTAGATATTCAGACTCAGACAATCCTCGCTCATCTCAAAATTTTGTGCCTCACTGGTGGGCAACATCATTTTCTCAAGCCACTCACCATTGAGGACAGCAAGGGCCATATTTATCAGCATGAAAAGGCTCTGTGAAAGGCGCCTTGGGAACCGGAGCCCGGAATCTAAGATCCCCTATGGGGGCTTCTGCGTAGGGTATCCCATGGAATTTCTGCAAGTTCTTGTCTCCCCAAGTTGCCTCAAATCCTACGATATCGCCGACATCTGTTTTAACAGTGACAGTGTGTACTCCACGGAATGAAGCAATGCAGACGAGAGCAACGAGAAACCAACCTGGTGCAAGTGAAAACTCCATGTTGACTGGAGAGGTCGATCCAAGGGCGCGAAATATCTACTGTAGACTACGGGCTATCGGTAGAACTATTAATCAAGGCCTAGATAAAAGAAAAATTATCTCCTGTCTCGAGGGTTATATCGGGTGTCCCAAAAAAAGTGAACCGCTTTTTTTGACAAGTATTTTCTCAGCGACCGATGAACCGAATTCATTGGAATTTTTCGCAGAGTAAGCTTAGGGTATCATCACCAAGTCTGCAAAATACCTAGGAGATCGGTCGCAAATTATGCGAGTATTGTCAAATTCAAAACAGCATGTCAACACCTGCGTGAACATGATGAAGGTCACATTGCATTAGCTCTGACATTGGATTTTTTGACATGCTGTTTTGAATTTGACAATACTCGCGCAATGTGTGACTGATCTCTTAGATATTTTGCAGACTTGTTGATGATATCCTGAGGTTACTCTGTGAAAAATTCCAATGAATTCGGTTTATCTATCGCTGAGAAAATACTTGTCAAAAAGCGGTTCACTTTTTTTGGGACACCCGATATACCGTATCTTCTGACACAGGCAGACACCGGATTACATGCACGATATCTAAACTGTTTCCAGGTTTGCAACTATTCAAATTAACGTGTTTCATAAGAATAGTAAACAGTACGCGTTGTATGTTAGACAGTACACCGAGCCGCACAGCACTTTTGAAAATCACCGAGTTTCATATCCTTATTAATAGTATGTACATGTACATTGGAAAAAATTACGAGACGCAATATTCTCTAAATCACTCATTGATAAAAAACGGACCAAAGCTGTCGGAAATAAGTTGATGCAAAATTGTTCTAAGTTACAAACTGATGATGTTGATCAAAGTTCAGTCTTCATTGACGACTTGGCTTTTGGAGGTGCTGCTGTCTCCACCAGAGGGCGCGCTATCAACGGCATGACGTCATGCCAGAAACTCGCGTATCTGTTTCTGTAGAATGCATTGATCCTCAGATCGAGTTGTCTGTTCTTGATGTCGAATTCGATGAACTCTTCCTCTCCGACTTTGTACTGAGGCCATTGACGGGGGACCGGTGTGGGCTGGTTTGGATCACTGAATGATAAGATANTTAGGCCCTTTTGAAAAAAAGTTTCTCAGTTTGTCCATACTGTCACTCCAACAGTTCAGCTATTGTGTGGAGCCAGACTGTTGTTGAAGTGTCTGTGCAACAACTCTTTGACAACTGTTGCCCAGACTGTTGAATGGGATAAAGGTCTACTAGTGACAGCCATGGCTGCACGCGAAGACAACGACGAGATGCTGTTACAAAAGCAGAGGTTGCTGCATTTTAGCAGGCCTGTTTAATTTAAAGGGCCTCTAGAGGCAGCTCGCCATTAGGCTACTATCAGTACTGGTTCTTCGGCCAGGCGGCGCCACTTTAACGTAATAATCACTGCTACGAGGTATTCAACCTGGGTTTTCCCCGGGGTTTTCCCCTGCCATGCTGGCTGCCTCTAGAGGCCCTTTAAGCCTGCCCCCACGGGCGATTTTTCGAGTGATTTTCTCGGTGACCGGCCTTGCGACCACAGCAGCGACTGAACATATTTTTAGTTTTTTTAGTTTTTGTCGCCTCGTTTGCGACAAATTCTTCATTGGAAGATCAGTGATGTCGCGGATGACTTCACTGATCGACCTCAAAGGTAATTATCGCATGCGACGTAGTAGTCGCATCTGTAGTCACCCCCATTTTAGTCGCCCGTGTGCGCCATGCTTACCACGGCAGCCATCTTGGATCCGTCATACTGCATCCCGGCACCCATTATGAACCCGCCTCCATGAATCCAAACCATCACAGCCTTTTGACTACCACCACCGCTTGGAACGTAAATATTCAGACTCAGACAATCCTCGCTCATCTCAAAATTTTGTGCCTCACTGGTGGGGAATACTATTTTCTCCAGCCACTCACCTAGTTGAGGACAGCTAGGGCCAAATTTATCAGCATGAAAAAGTTCCGTGAATGGCGCCTTTGGAACCGCAGCCCGGAATCTAAGATCCCTCACGGGTGCTTCTGCGTAGGGTATCCCATGGAATTTCTGCAGTTTCTTGTCCCCCCAGGTTGCCTCAAATCCTACGATATCGCCGACATCTGTTTTAACCGTGATGGTGTGTACTCCATGGAATGAAGCAATGCATACAAGAGCAACAAGAAACCAACCTGGTTCGAGTGATAACTCCATGTTGACTGGAGAGGTCGATCTAAGGACGCGGAAATATCTACTGCACGGGCTGTGGGTAGAACCAAAAATAGATCTAATTTATCTATTTTCGGTAGAACTAATAATCAAGGCCAGAGAGAAATTATCTCCTGTCTGGAGGGTCATATATACAATCTCCAACGCAGAGGTCAGACGGTTTCACCCTACTAACTCTGCCTTCAAACGCCATGCAGTGCCCCGTACTTCTTTTCGCGTAGGAATGACGTCATTTAAGATGGCTGCCATAAGATGGCTGCCTCCTTGTTGCACGTGGTTATGTGTACACTCACAAAATCATGTGATCAAATTCGACAAAGCTGATTGGTCCATTAGGGGTTGCTTCTAAAATAGAAACTATTTCTGCCGGAACGACCGAACCGAAGCACAGCCATACCCGGTCGGTACGTGTAATCCACCGCAAAAAAAGTGTAACACAAAATAATGAATAAATGTTTAAAAATCATGGTGTGTTCGGTGTTTTGGTACACTTCTAAACTTGAAAGTACGATTATGCTTTTATTAGGGTGAAAAACTAGCTATAGATCAGTTTTTATTCATTCTGCTCATTCCGAGCAGAAGTGATGAGGGCGTTTGAAGCAAGTGGTACACAAGTGGAGCAAAGCGATAACGCGGAACGCCGTACCACTGGGCTGGCGAGTTTATAGGTCATATACCGTATCTTCGAACGCAGGTAAACACCCGGTTTACCATGCACGATACATGTATCTAAACTTACATACTGTTTGATTGTGGTGACCAAATAACGAGACACCAACTCAAGCGTCAGGATGCATCATGGGTGTACACCTTTATTGTCCAAGTTTCAAACATCCAAATTCCAAACGTTGACAGTACTCAGGTTAATGATGATGTATCAATAACGATGCAGCAGATGTAGCAGAAGATGTTCCAACAACATAAGTTGGATGGGTGTACACCTTTATTGTCCAAGTTTCAAACATCCAAATTCCAAACGTTGACAGTACTAGGTTAATGACGACGTATCAATAACGATGCAGAAGATGTAGCAGAAGTTGTTCCAATAACCTAAGTTGGCTCTCTCAAAGTAGTCAGAAGCCAAAAAGGGTAGAATATTGTGATAAAAAACATGACAAAATGGTCCAAAACGAGATAAAGAACCACAGAGAGGCGCATGCCTGCAGGGCTTCAGTCAGAAAAGGAATTGTTGCAGAGGTATTTGGGCGCGTTACTAATGCTACGTTATACCAAAAAGATCTACATGTACATGTATTTTTGGTTATACGCATACGCCCCTTGACGCCAGTCATGTGGACAGCTCATTGACTCAAGCCAGAAGTATTTTTACGCTCTACGCGTTACGCTATACGCCATATGCGTGCCCGTGTGAACGAGGCCTAACCCTAGTCTCATTGATAAAAAAACCGGACCAAAGCCATCGGAAATACAAGTTGTAAGTTGATGCAAAATTGTTCTAAATTACAAACTGATGATGTTGATCAAAGTTCAGTCTTCATTGACGACTTGGCTTTTGGAGGTACTGCTGTCTCCACCAGCGGGCGCGCTATCAACGGCATGACGTCATGCCAGAAACTCGCGTATCTGTTTCTGTAGAATGCATTGATCCTCAGATCGAGTTGTCTGTTCTTGATGTCGAATTCGATGAACTCTTCCTCTCCGACTTTGTACTGAGGCCACTGACGGGGGACCGGTGTGGGCTGGTTTGGATCACTGAATGATAAGACAGATATAGCCTAAGTTGACAAGATGACCGTAATGTGGTCACAAGAACAAGAGACTGTGTACATGGAGTACATCAAGTAAGATTGGATCTGCAACCGAATTTCACTGTGACACCAAAGCGAAAACCCAAACTACAGAAACGACATCTCAACTCGGCTCTGTATGGGTGAACTGGTCGTGACGAAGCCTAACTGTACCGAGACTTGCTCACGACTTTCCGTAAACACGCCGTGGGTTCACAGCAGTCCATCGACAAAATCAAATGATTCGGACACCACTTACCCAGTTTTCGCGAAGTTCGTCCAGTAGGCGATCATAGCGTCAGACAGGGCGAGTTCTCCTTCGTCTATCTTTGCCTCATTCTCTTTCAGTGCAGCGCCACCGAAAAGAAAACCAAGCTCATCCATGTGAATGGCGCCGTCTACCCACGGATCACGTGACTGGATGTCACCAAGCGACCCGACCAATTTACTTGGCATCGGTAGGAAACTGTACATGAAGGTCGATCCATATAGGTGACAACGATGACGTCAGCCACGGCAGCCATCTTGGATCCCTCATACTGCATCCCGGCACCGATCGTGAACCCGCCTCCATGAATCCAGACCATCACAGCCTTTTGACTATCACCACCGTTTGGAACGTAGATATTCAGACTCAGACAATCCTCGCTCATCTCAAAATTTTGTGCCTCACTGGTGGGGAATACCCTTTTCTCAAGCGACCCACCTAGCTGAGGACAGCAAGGGCCAAATTTATCAGCATGAAAAGGTTCCGTGAATGGTGCCTTGGGAACCGGAGCCCGGAATCTAAGATCCCCCATGGGGGCTTCTGCGTAGGGTATCCCATGGAATTTCTGCAGCTTCTTATTCCCCCAAGTTGCCTCAAATCCTACGATGTCGCCGACATCTGTTTTAACGGTGACAGTGTGTACTCCATGGAATGAAGCAACGCAGACGACAGCAACAAGAAACCAACCTGGTTCGAGTGAAAACTCCATGTTGACTGGAGAGGTCGATCCAAGGACGCGAAATATCTATTCATCGTTTCGACGGCCCCGCCATCTTGAATTTCTTCCAAACTGCACATGCGCAGTTACATCTGGTAGGCAATCTCGCGCAGGCCTGTTGGGGACACAGTGCGTGAGTGGGGCAAATTCGTATCTCTTGAACAATCACTTTGCGTTGTTTTGCCTACCAGAAAAGTGCGCATGCGCGGGTTATCAAGGCCTAGTTAGAGAGAAATTATCTCGACAGCCGGGTTTTTTTGCACCATATCTAAACCTACATACTGTTTGATAAGCATTGTTTGTTTTCGTGTCGTTGGTCACGGCACGGAAAAAACAATGCTTTTGAGTGTTTCCGCGCATGGAAATGCTGCAATGGACGGCCGCCTGAAGGTTGGCTGTCCATTCACGCAATTTTCGAGCGTCAGATGCTAGAAAGCATTGTTTGTTTCCGCGCCGTTGGTCAAGGACAAAGGATGTGGCATTGCGCCGCTCGAAAATCACGTGAATGGATTCTAAAGGCCCGTTTCCACTAGAGCGTTTTACGCGTGATGCGTCAAATCTTTTGTTATTTTCCGTCGCTCTGCTTCCAAACAATGGGCGAAGCGTCAAAACGCGGCGTAAAACGCTCAAGTGGAAACGGGCCTTTAGCCTTTCACGCGATCTTCGAGTGGCAGACCCTCGAAAGCATTGTTTTTTCCGCGGCTTTGCTCACGGCGCTGAAAAAATCGTTTTCGGGCGTTTCCGCGCACGGAAACACTTCAGTGGAAAGCCGTCCTCAGACACACAAGTAGAAAAATGGACGACAAGTAATACGTGGCAAGAGAAAAACAATTGAAACGCACCCGTTTTATTGCTTTCAGGCCTTTTAAAATGGCAAAGACGGTATCGGCGATAAACGGTCGCAAAAAGATGACGTCACGTTGTGTGATCTGGTCAGGAATTTCGGCGGCAGTGGAATGTCGAAGGTCTATAAAACATCCGACCATCAGTCACGATGGATGATGAGATTTTCTGCTGGTTTGCAACTCTTCAAATTAAAGGAACTAGGAACATTTTTTCAAGCTTCGGTTATTAAAAAATGCTAGTCTTTCATGATAAATTCCCACCGTCAATTCACTTTTTCAATTAAGTGTTAATTACTGGCACCCAAACAAATCAGTTATCACCACACCATGGAGCATTCACCACGTCACTGGGAACCTAATCAACATAATAGAGTACAAGCTCGCTCCATACAATATATACAGCGACACTGTTCGCTCGCTTATCTATTTTTGCTATCAGTCACGATGGATGATATGATTTCCAGGTTTGCAACTCTTCAAATTAACGTGTTTCATAAGAGTAGTAAACAGTACGCCTTGTATGTCAGACAGTACACCGAGCCGCACAGCACTTTTTGAAAATCACCGAGTTTCATATCCTTATTAAAAGTGCATTGGAAAAATTTACGAGACGCAATATTCTCTAAATCACTCATTGATATAAAAAACGGACCAAAGGCGTCGGAAATAAGTTGAGATGCAAAATTATTCTAAATTACAAACTGATGATGTTGATCAAAGTTCAGTCTTCATTGACGACTTGGCTTTTGGAGGTGCTGCTGTCTCCACCAGAGGGCGCGCTATCAACGGCATGACGTCATGCCAGAAACTCGCGTATCTGTTTCTGTAGAATGCATTGATCCTCAGATCGAGTTGTCTGTTCTTGATGTCGAATTCGATGAACTCTTCCTCTCCAAGTTTGTACTGAGGCCACTGACGGGGAACCGGTGTGGGCTGGTTTGGATCACTGGATGATAAGATTGAATTAGGGTATAGCCTAAGTTGATAAGATGACCGTAATGTGGTCACAAGAACAAGAGACTGTGTACAAGGAGTAGTAGCCCACATCAAGTAAGATTGGATCTGCAACCGAGTTCCACTCTGACGCCAAAGCTAATACGCCTACCCAAACTGCAGGCACGACATTGTCATGTCAACGCAAGCATGCAAGGCTGGGTATGGGTGAACTGGTCGTGATATAGCCTTATAACTGCACTGAGCACTGCACACGATTGTCCGTAAACACGCCATGGGTTTCACAGCAGCCCATCGACGAAACCCAATGATTCGGACACTACTTACCCAGTTTTGGCAAAGTTCGTCCAGTAGGCGATCATAGCGTCAGACAGGGCGACATCTCCTTCGTCTAACTTTTCCTCATTCTCCTTGAGTGTAGCGCCACCGAAAAGAAAGCCAAGTTCGTCTCCGTGAATGGCGCCGTCTACACACGGCTCACGTGACAGGGCGTCACAAAACGTCCCGACCAATTTACCTGGCATTGGTAGGAAACTGTACATGAAGGTCGATCCGCCAGTCTCTGACGTTCCAGCCGCGTGGCGTTTCAAAAATTTATTGGTACCGTCGTAAAACATGGTGTCGCCTATGAATTCGGGAAGTTCTTGGGCCGGCATCATGTCTCTGGTGTTGCCTATCACTGATGTCGCGTAAAGCCACCAAAGAGCTTCCACAACACGATCATCGTCGTCGTTAGTCCAAGACTTGGCAAACTGAAGGAACCAATCCTTCGGCACCCCATCATAGAGACTGAGGTTTGTCTGGGCTTTAAACGCTGGCTCCAGCATAAACGCGATGAAAGGTGACCCTTCGTATCTGTTTGCCCCTATGATGAAGTCTAGGGATCGAAAAAATGGCTGATCCTCCATCCGTTCGTTTGGTACTCTGGATTTTGGTGAATAGGGGAAGATGACTCCATCCACTCGCGGACCAGCTGGAAAATTACGCCCAAGAGATTCAGAATGAGGGTAACCCCCCGTTGTACTCTTCAGGTCATCGGTAGGGACGCCTTGCATGCAAGAGACAACTCGCCTTGAATCAGTGTTGGAACAGCCTAGTTTCTCAGCTAGGATGTCCGTGTACTGAATAGCAATCTTTGGGTCTGGAAACCCCCAGATGGCTAGAGCCGTCCCACTCTCGGCAATAACTCGTTGGAAAAGTCCATCATTACTGGGTGCAAGCATCTGCCAGGTCACCGAACCTGCACCGGCTGATTCACCAAAGATAGTGACCCTGTCTTTGTCACCACCAAATACACCAATGTTCCTGTTCACCCATTTTAGAGCCAACTGTTGATCAAGCAGGCCGTAGTTGCCAGAAGCACTTTCGTCTCCAGTCGTGAAGAAGCCGAGGAGCCCGAGACGGTAGTTAATGGTGACAACGATGACGTCAGCCACGGCAACCATCTTGGATCCGTCATACTGCATCCCGGCACCCAACGTGAACCCGCCTCCATGAAGCCAAACCATCACAGCCTTTTGGCTTTCACCACCGTTTGGAACGTAAATATTCAGACTCAGACAATCCTCGCTCATGTCAAAATTTTGTGCCTCACTGGTGGGGAATATCATTTTCTTCAGCCACTCATCTGATTGAGAACAGCAATGGCCAAATTTATCAGCATGAAAAGGTTCCGTGAAAGGCACCTTGGGAACCGGAGCCCGGAATCTAAGTTCCCCTATGGGGGCTTCTGCGTAGGGTATCCCATGGAATTTCTGCAGCTTCTTGTCCCCCCAGTTTGCCTCAAATCCTACGACTTCGCCGATATCTGTTTTAACCGTGATTGTGTGTACTCCATGGAATGAAGCAATGCAGACGAGAGCAACAAGAAACCAACCTGGTACGAGTGAAAACTCCATGTTGATTGGAGAAGTCGATCCAAGGACGCGGAATATCTACTTCGGTAGAACTAATAATAAAGGCCTAGTTCGAGAGAAAAAATTATCTCCTGTTTGAAGGGTATACCGTATCTTCGAACACAGGTAGACACCCGGTTTACATGCACGATATCTGAACTTACACACTGTTTGATGTAGTGTATCACCTAGCATACAGAGAGCTGATGCTTATTCCGCTTTTAAGTTATAGGCCTGAACTTTACATAAATCATATTCGAGATCAACACAAACACGGCCTAGACACACAAGTAGGCAATGGACGACAAGTAATACGTGTCAAGAGAAAAACAAACACACTCGTTTTCTAGTCTCGCACAACCAGCCCTTCGTTCATACTCTCGGAGGTCGTCAGAACGAGGGTCTGGCACAGAACGCAATTCTCATTGTAATTGGGTCAGTGACCTTATTCCGATGATTCAAAATAAGGGGAGCTTCGCTGATAGGCTAGTAGTCACTACCAATGCAAATCTTTGTGACGTAGGCTGCAGGAATCGCCTCAATTTGTGTTGTCAAGTCAATTTAGTGTCTTTCATTCGAATTTCAGACAAGTATGTTAATATTCTTTCGATTGGGGAGGAAATTAATTACACGTATACTATAAAAAGTGCGGTAGGCCTAACAGCAAGGGCTACAAAATACTGTAGTTTTACTCGCATGCTGCATGCTTTTTGCATTGATTGTGCATTTTGTGTTCTACGTCATCGTCGGTAGATTGTCCGCCATGATGGTTTTGGACCAGACTCTAAAAATGGAAATTGCAAGAGTCTGGTGGCACGAGAAAAACTCGTTTTCTTGCTTCCAGGCCTTTTAAAATGGCGTATCGGCGATCATTTGGTCGCAAACAAAGATGACGTCAGGTTGTGTGATTCCGTGGACTAGGAATCTTGGCACTGCACTTTTGGTCATGTGACTTACTTCGACCCGTTTGTTGATTCTGTCTAGTTTTGAAGACAGAGGCAGGGCCGGGCCGAAAGTTGACCGAACATTATTATATCAAGACACATTATTAGTTTACAGCAAAGCTTTCAAATTCTCAAGCGATGCTGCCATTTTAACTTGTCTACACCTTTTCGACAATGCAACCATGGGCATTCTTCAATCATCGCCGCTAGGTTACGTCACTCATCCGTGCATGGGCTTCAAGGCCAACACCGACACCTTTGCAAAGTCAGCATGAAAACAGAGGTAAAACATAGCAAGTTGCTCCTGTTATATAACATATTTTTTTAAAACATCTTAAAATGTACTTCAGAACAATTAATTAGAAGTGTTTTCCACAACAAAATTCTTCCAAGTTGTCATTCCAACTCTTAATATTAGACCTGGAAATATAAACCCATTTTTCTCGAAAATACCAAAATGTGACATACTAGGTAGTTCCATTGGACGCTAGCGATGGTCATGCGAAAAAGATGCAGACTTACCGTTTCCAAGGACTTTTTACGAGGTTCTTGTTGGGTCTCTCTCTGTGTGGCCACGTTAGGCCTATGCCCACATCGTGCAGCAGTGGAGACCACGATAAACGTCCTGTATCCTAGCATGCCTTGTGTACAGTTTATACAGTGTTACAATGGGCCGAATTCATAAAAACTAGCATTTGCTTTTTCTGGGCTTTTTCTTGAAGAGGCATTTATAAAATTTCGCTTTTGCTTCATAGAACAAGCAACTCCCTTTAAGAATTAGCAGAAGCTCTGTCTGGCGAGCATTAGCTTCATCAGATTGAAAATCTTGCATGGATTTATATAAGAAAAGGTCGTTAGGTTAAGCAATTGATTATGAATGGGCCGAATTCATAAAAACTAGCATTTGCTTTTTCTGGGCTTTTTCTTGAAGTGGTATTTACAAAATTTTGCTTTTGCTTCATATAGAAGAAGCAACTCCCTATAAGAATTAGCAGAAGCTTTGTCTTGCGAGCATTAGCTTCATCAGATAGAAAATGCTTCATCACGTATACATAAATATGAGCTTTTCCTCATGCCACGAAGCATTTGCTGTCATTTTTGCAAGCTCCTCCAGAGTGGATTGACCTCTGCCTTAGGAGCATCTTTCCCTAGTCACTGATGTCGCGTAAAGCCACCAGAGAGCTTCCACAACACGATCATTGTCGTCGCCAGTCCAAGGCTTGGCGAACTGAAGGAACCAATCCTTCGGCACCCCATCATAGAGACTGAGGTTTGTCTGGGCTTTATACGCTGGCTCCAGGAAAAATGAGATGAAAGGTGACCCGTCATATCTGTTTGCCCCTATGATGAAATCTAGGGATCGAAAAAATGGCTGATCCTCCATCCGTTCGTTTGGTATTCTGGATTTTGGTGAATAGGGGAAGAGGACTCCGTCCACTCGCGGCCCAGCTGGAAATGTCTGCCCAAGAGATTCAGCATGAGGGTAACCCCCCAATGTACCCTTAAGGTCATCGGCAGGTACGCCTTGCATACAGGAGACCACTCGGCTTGAATCAGTGTTGGAACAGCCAAGTTTCTCAGCTAGGATGTCCGTGTACTGGACAGCAATCTTTGGGTCTGGGAACGCCCAGAAGGCTAGAGCCGTCCCACTCTCGGCAATGACTCGTTGGAAAAGTCCATCATTACTGGGTGCAAGCATCTGCCAGGTCACCGAACCTGCACCGGCTGATTCGCCAAAGATAGTCACCCTGTGTTTGTCACCACCAAATGCAGCAATGTTCTTATTCACCCATTTTAGAGCCAACTGTTGATCAAGCAGGCCGTAGTTGCCGGCAGCACTTTCGTCTCCAGTCGTGAAGAAGCCGAGGAGTCCGAGACGGTAGTTAATGGTGACAACGATGACGTCAGCCACAGCAGCCATCTTGGATCCATCATACTGCATCCCGGCACCGATCGTGAAGCCGCCGCCATGAATCCAAACCATCACAGCCTTTTGGCTATCACCACCGTTTGGAACGTAGATATTCAGACTCAGGCAATCCTCGCTCATCTCAAAATTCTGTGCCTCACTGGTTTGGAATATCATTTTCTCCAGCAACTCACCTAACTGAGGACAGCAAGGGCCAAATTTATCTGCATGAAAAGGTTCCGTGAATGGTGCCTTGGGAACCGGAGCCCGGAATCTAAGATCCCCCATGGGGGCTTCTGCGTAGGGTATCCCATGGAATTTCTGCAGCTTTTTGTCTCCCCAAGTTGCCTCAAATCCTACGATATCGCCGACATCTGTTTTAACAGTGACAGTGTGTACTCCATGGAATGGAGCAATACAGACGAGAGCAATGAGAAACCAACCTGGTTCGAGTGAAAACTCCATGTTGACTGGAGAGGTCGACGATACAAGGACGCGAATATATCTAATGTAGGCTACGGGCTATCGGTACCTAATAATCAAGGCCTAGATAAAGAAAAATTATCTCCTGTCTTGAGGGTCATATACCGTGGTATCTTCTGACAGAGGTGGACACCCGGTTTACATGCACGATACCTAATCTTACATACTGTTTAACAAATCACATTTCGAGATCATCACAAACACGACCTTCTTGCTTTTATGCCTTAAAGCGCCAATATGTGCGTTAGGTGACTCTTTCTCCCTCCACACCTTGATAAGACTGGTCCGCTGTCCAGCCGTATATAGCCAGTGATAAGACTGAGGCTGGACTGATACTATATCTTGACACAAAATGCAGCCATAGCTCCCTTCACCACTTGACAAGTTCAACTTTGTGTTATAGCGTGAATAACCCTTCATCAGGTAAGGGAAACATGCTTCAACAATTCCTTTGTGTGTAAGAACGCAAACAATACCTAATTGGTAACTTGGATCATTCAGATAGATAGATTCGAACAGTCTTGCCGAGCATGCATTGACACAAGATCAAGATCAACCTCACCAGTCACCACCATGAATTAACTCTGTGTGTAAATGGTGAACATCGACCGTGTGTATAATGCTATGAACGAGGTCACCGTAAATGAGATGCACTACGACGGGGTCACGAAATTCAGTTTTGGATGCATATCGTGGCGCTTTAAAATGGCAACGACGGTATCGGCGATCAACGGTCCCAAAAAGATGACATCACGTCGTGTGATTCCGTCAGGAATTTCGGCGGCAATGGACTGTTCACCATCAGTGACGATGGACGGATGATATGATTATTCCAGGTTTGCAACTCTTCAGAATAGTAAACAGTACGCCTTGTATGTCAGACAGTACACCGAGCAGCACAGCACTTTTGAAAATCACCGAGTTTCATATATCCTTAGTAAAAAGTACATTGGAAAAATTTACGACACGTAATATTCTCTATATAATCACTCATTGATAAAAAAATGAACCAAAGCCGTCGGAAATAAGTTGAGATGCAAAATTGTTCTAAATTACAAACTGATGATGTTGATCAAAGTTCAGTCTTCATTGACGACTTGGCTTTTGGAGGTACCGCTGTCTCCACTAGAGGGCGCGCTATCAACGGCATGACGTCATGCCAGAAACTCGCGTATCTGCTTCTGTAGAATGCATTGATCCTCAGATCGAGTTGTCTGTTCTTGATGTCGAATTCGATGAACTCTTCCTCTCCGACTTTGTACTGAGGCCACTGACGGGGAACCGGTGTGGGCTGGTTTGGATCACTGGATGATAAGATTGAATTAGAGTAAAGCCTAAGTTGATAAGATGACCGTAATGTGGTCACAAGAACAAGAGACTGTGTACAAGGAGTAGTAGCCTACATCAAGTAAGATTGGATCTGCAAGCGAGTTCCACTCTGACGCCAAAGCTAATACGCCTACCCAAACTGCAGACACGACATTGTCATGTCAACGCAAGCATGCAAGGCTGGGTATGGGTGAACTGGTCGTGATATAGCCTTATAACTGCACTGAGCACTGCACACGACTGTCCGTAAACACGCCATGGGTTTCACAGCGGTCGAGTGACAAACGCGGATGGCGGACGCCGGATCCGGACGCCGGAGGGCGGATGGCGGACGCCGGAATTGGGCCATCTATGGGCGGTTATATCCGCAAAAAGTAGACGTTGACAAAACATAGATTCAAAAATCAGAGACGTGCTTTTAGAAAACAGAGACGTTCTTTAACAAAATCTAGACATAGACGTTCACAAAACATAGACGTTCAGCATGTGATTTGGAGTCGTTCACAAAAGAGACGTTCGGTGGAACTCGAGTCGTGAACAGAATTTGGAGACGTGCCTCATCAGAGACGTACATATTTTTTTAAACGTAGCAATAATTTTGAATGGTACGCCAAACACAGACATTGACATAATTCATTAATGAGACGTTGGGTGGCGTTCGTGGCAGTTAAAGNAGACGGTAGTTGATGGTGACAACGATGACGTCACCCACGGCAGCCGTCTTGGATCCGTCATACTGCATCCCGGCACCCAACGTGAACCCGCCTCCATGAAGCCAAACCATTACCGCCTTTTGACTATCACCACTCCTGGGAACGTAAATATTCAGACTCAGACAATCCTCGCTCATCTCAAAATTTTGTGCCTCACTGGTGGGGAATATCATTTTCTTCAGCCACTCATCTGATTGAGGACAGCAAGGGCCAAATTTATCAGCATGAAAAGGTTCCGTGAAAGGCGCCTTCGGAACCGGAGCCCGGAATCTAAGTTCCCCTATGGGGGCTTCTGCGTAGGGTATCCCATGGAATTTCTGCAGCTTCTTGTCCCCCCAGTTTGCCTCAAATCCTACGATTTCGCCGATATCTGTTTTAACCGTGATTGTGTGTACTCCATGGAATGAAGCAATGCAGATGAGAGCAACAAGAAACCAACCTGATACGAGTGAAAACTCCATGTTGATTGGAGAAGTCGATCCAAGGACGCGGAATATCTACTTCGGTAGAACTAATAATAAAGGCCTAGTTAGAGNTTACAGAAATTTACAAACGAAGAGAAAACGACTATAATGTTGAGTCCCGCATTACAGAGAAGTTTCGCTGGCAGCCATCTTGTCAAGAATGAGGTCATCACCATGGGAATTCTCTTTCAGAAAGACAGATGATTGGTTCTGCCATCCCCCAGTGGGGGAAATCCCCATGACGATGACCTAATTTTGGCAAGATGGTTGCTGGCGAAACTCATCTATAGCAACCGTTCTTGCTCTTTTGAGTGATTCGTTATGAAAACATCAAAATCTGGTTGATTGCATTTTTATCCATCCCTTGAAAATGAAAACCTAGAAAAACTGTCCCTCATTTTGAACAATGCGGCTACAGTTCACGTATCCATTGACAGTGTGCAGGGAACGTTTTGTATATGTATGTTGTGACTCCCGGTGCATTTTCGTCAGAAAGTCGCCGAAAATGGGTTTTCACAGGCATGTGTGCACGGAATGCTGAACAACAGGTGCTAAGGTATTCCTATCTATGACATCGGCCACTGCCCTGAAAATTTAGCTTCCCATCCCATTGTCATCGTCGTCGGTGCTCGGCCATCCTCCCAAAACAAGCCACATACACAATAGCAAGAGTCTTCCCACCAAAACCGGCGGATTTCCGGCCTGGTTTCCTGACTTGAAACAGGTCTCCTTGCAAAACGTCAATGAACGTTGCGAGTAATGATTATAAGAACATACAATGTTATATAATAATTATAATATCTTAAACACCAAGCGAACAAATCCTGAACTTCCAGTGTCAGTGTGGTTGAATCAAATTAAATATAGGCCTAGAGGGGGTTACGGCAGACTAGACTAAATCTTCAGTGCTCGATGAAAATGAGAACAAGGCCGACCTGTCGACCCTGTAAATGTTCCCCAACCAAAAGATTTAGGCCCAGTTTAGCCCGTAACGAGTAAGTTGCCCGTTTGAATCCCCATAGAGAGTTCAAACTGTGGCCAACACAGCCACGTCAACACACATTGCAAAAGCGGAAGTAAAGTGCAACCCATCTGGAACATTCCAAAAGCTTAAAGCTAGATTAAAAACAATGATTGCTATTCATTCGCCTACTACACCGCACACTTGTGACAAGTGTGCAGCCTACAGTTCATTTCACTTCCGATTGGCGCGAGGTGTATCAACAATACCTCCGCAACGGCTGGGCCGATTTTGATGAACATACGTCAATCGACCTGTCTTTCTTGGCGGTACAGCCATCATCACTGCCATTTTCCCGAAAAACGTGACAGAAAAAAGTTCTTTCACAAATCACAGTTCGTGTTTACGGCCGAAATGGCGGCCATTTTGAAATGACGCAATGCATCGCGCACGTGTAAACTGCACTGAACAGCATAGCGAAATGAAATGGGTTTTGAGAAAGGGATCCGTTATGCAGGCCTTGCGCGAAAAATGAAGATAGCAGAA
>NMRB01001553.1:11641-48745 GCA_002633025.1 Notospermus geniculatus | reverse complement strand
AAAAATAGAACTATTCTTATCAGTACAATACAAAATAGTCGAGTAAATACAATACACTGTTTTAGTAGGCGAACACCACCAGTAAATAAGATTAATTATGGTATGTTACAACACCAGTAGAATCATTTATTTGAAAGAAACAGAAAGGTGACAGCTGTGCTTAGAGGGTCTGTGCCGATGTTACGAAACTACGACGTTTCTGATTGGCTATTATATGCGGGTGTCGAAGCGGGCCGCCATGATTGGTCGACTTGAAATACCCAACCAATCAAAACATGCCTCAGTGATGCAGAAAATGGCGTAACTCCACGGATTGAGATCACGTTTTCAAGACAACACAAAGATTGTACGTGGGCCGATTCGAACGGTCTGTTTTTGGAATGCTTTGTACATTGTACTTCTGTCCAAGACATTCAAACGCCCATAACCTACATATGACATGGTGATTCGTCAAGTCCCTTAAAGTACGTTTAAATCATCTGGACCCCGATGGGCGTATGTCAGTGAAACCCCTAGTAACCGGACATCAATGAATTTAGGGTTTACTCTAAACGGGCCAACGTACATTGGTTTCTAACCAACTGAACCTTGGTTCGAAATAGAACATGCAACTAGGCCTTGATTCGAAATTGAACACAGGCATTGGCTGGAAGTGTCCTGTCAATAAAACGCATTTCAATAGCCAGACTTCACCAACAATACCACGGTCTGCCTGACAACAAAAGGGTCCTCCCATCGGGGCCCAGATGATTTAAACGTGCTGTAGTGAGTTGCGGATATCATGAAGCAGCTCATTTTGTCGATGACAACCAGCTTGAGTTGGTGGGAGTAACTACTTGGTAGGCCTACTCAACATTTACTTGGTGGTGCATTCAAAGACCATTCTTTCGCCGAACTTTTACAACTTTTCTTGTTCAGACATGATGAGTTTGAACATATAACAAAAGAAGATTCTCTATGCTTCATAAGCACAAGTTCCTCTAAATGATTATGAAGGTGGTGATGTTGTATGTAAGTAGTCGTTACTACTGAGTAAACCTACTATCTTGATGTCACGTGGAGTAAGTTATGGTCTTCAATGAATGCTGCAGTGAATGTTGGTCTATCAAAGAGGTGGCCGGGGCCTACACGTCCACTTGGCACACGGAACGAAACAGTTAGAAGGTCTTGAAATGTGTAACCCGAGCTCGCACCTCACCTACAAAAACTGCATAAGATTTTCACGTGGAAATGAAAAAAGTGGCAATGACAATTATTTGATTGGTTTACCGTGGATGGTGAAAAATACCCACCCTATTTGGGCTATTTCCAAGCCAGAAAACAGTGACAAATTACCCAAAATGTTTTTTTGCTTGCCAAATCCACCAGAATTTTTTTTCCCACAAAACACTCCTGTCAGTAATTATCTTGACCCAGGTCTGACCTATGGTAAAAATTTGGGCAAAATCTGTGATCCACTACTTTATCACTTTTTGCAGATTTTGCCTGGTTTTCTCCTGAACGAACTCTTAAGGTCTTTAAAATCCGAAATTTGAAGGGCAGTAAAAACACGCCGCCATATCCCTGTACATCGTACTGTACATTGGTTTGTTGACTTCCGCAGCGAAAGGTCACATGGGAGTTGATGGTTCGAAAGGTCGAACTCATTTGAATAATTAATATAATCATCGGATGTTTCTTCGTCACCAAAAGAATCAACTTTCGCCAATGCGCATGCGCAGAAGGCGTGTTTGAGCAATCGGAAACACTCGGCGATTTCCGTTGACAGGCGAGGCCAACGCCGAAAGTGACGTCATCAAAACATTATGGCAGCCAAGTTCGGCGCAATGCAAGATCGCGTCGAAAAAAAGAAATTAAACCTATGTGTTCTGGTCAGATTACAATCAAAATGGTCCAGTCACCTAATGTTTAATATGAACATTACAAATATTTGGTGTTAAAAGCGATTTCCACTGTAGGTTTTCGAGATATTCACAATAAAAGTGCGGCGTGTTTGACTAATTGATATGCAAATTTTCGTTATACACTAGTCCCGTGTGGAATAGGCAGGTTGTATCCGGTCGTAGAATCATAACATCTGTGTTATGTTCGGAGACCGGAGTTTTCGGTCTACAATGTCTCCGTCGTTGGAGACACAGCCTATCCGTGCTCAGCCAATCTCGTAAGTTCAGACTGAGACAGGGCGCGCGGCGCTCCCTGTTTCGGTTGTCCACTTTACCAGGTGATATTCCCGTGTAAATCCACATTTTTGCCAGTGATTCAGAAAATATGATGGTAATTTGAGTTGAACGGCCTTTAGGGGCCTACGCGGAGGTAGGCCTACTTGCCATCTCGATGTCCCGCCGAAAAATCATGAATCTCGTTGATTTCACGACACACACATAGGCCTAGGCCTAGTGAACATAGCGAAGTACGCCTAGAGTTGCAACGTGAATGTTTTCAAGCAACCGTGGCCAAGTATAGTTAGGCCGAACAAGTGCGATGCATTACGAGGGGCCTTAAACGATGCTTTGTACCGATCAAAGGGCTCTGGGAGAGAGGGTGGCATTGTTCCATGGTAGTCCTTGTAATAGTGTTTGTAGTAGGCGTACAGATTTGTACTCCACTCCATATTCGATAGTACACAGGGGAGAGACGAGTCAGTTACAGTGCACAACCAGGGAAGAGAGACATTCTCCCGAAATGACCCGAAGTAAACTTCGTGTCTCCACGAAAGGCATTCAGGCAACTTCGCTGATTTCCGGTGAATCCTGTATGGTATGACGGCCGTTGCTCTGCCCCAGCCCATTGCGTCTTTCAAATGTCGCCCTACGGTACTTGAAAGGGCGATGGAGAAAACAAACAAAAACCAACACGAAGACAAAATTGGAATCATAATTCCTTGTTGTATTCACTTTGGATTCAGTTTTTCATCGAACACATGAAATTCTATTAAATGCAGTTCCAGTTGATTACGGCTGATGACGACATGCACAGACTTCGAATGGACAAGTTCAGTTAGTATTGCTGCACCATGGGTTTATTTCAAATACACGTATCCCTGAGCAAAAGCACCTGATCTGGATTTTTATGACCAATGACCAACGCTCCAGCAATGATATGGTACACAATGAACTAAGTCAGACTATGATTTCAAGCTAGATTCAGGCTGTTAGCTTGCTGGTGCCGGTTGAATGACAGAACATCTCATCACTCCATGTAGTCTGGTTCCCTAACCTGCTGTATGATGGCGCTGACTGATGGTGCGATCGCGCCATCAGTCAGCGCCATCATACAGCAGGTTAGGGAAATAGACTACACTCCATGATACCAAATCACCTTAGATTGGTTCCCTTCTGGGCCGCTACACTCCCGCGGCGCTCGCTCCGTTTGTTATGGAACGGCGCAGCGCCGGGGAGTGGGGCGGCAAAGACTGGAAGCAGTCTAATACTGCACCTCTGTCTCTCCGCCGCTGTTTTGATCGGGAAGTCGCCTACGGTCAATTTGCAGCGAAATAAAATGAGGAAACGCTGACATAAAACACGCCGCTTGGTATCATCTACTTCATCATTCATTGAAAACCAACATGGCGGCCAGGGCCGATATTCATAAAACCTTGGTAGGCTTAGCTGCCTGCTAAAGTGCCTAGTTTGTACAGGCCAATGTACACAATTAGCAACCAACTACGCTAGCAAGGTTTTATGAATATGGGCCCAGGACTTGTTGCTAACGGCCTGAACCTAGCTGTAGGTGGACAGTGCTTTTGTTTCCGCTCACGAGATAGTGTCAGTGTTATTTCGAATTGAGTTTCTTATCTTTCACAGCGACATGTGCAGTATACTACCCCTATGACGTATACCAGTCGACCTCCTCGCCTCACACACACGATGTGGTAACTTGTTAAGTCGTGTTGTACTCCTAAGTATGACCGTACGGGACACCTGTATTAAGTTCTCATAAACATTTCAAAACTTCTACAGCACATTAAGTAAATATGAACAACGTTAATACTTTCACCTTGCACTAAATATTTCTAAAATAGAATCAACGATTATTAAGACGAATTGAAATAGAGATATTGGCAAATCAGGTCTCGGAATTCTGACGTGACAGATTTAGCAATTGTGAAGGAACTGATGAGAAAACCCAGGAAAAAAGACACAATTTGGATGCACAATATTACATGCTTCGATTGTTATCGCCCGAAGGGTTCTTGCTCCCCTTCTAAGGAAGTACCACTCCTTTTGTACAATGAGTAATACTGGGTTAAAGTTCTGATCATCGTGGCCAACAGGTGGCAGCACCACTTGCTGACCAACAATGAAATCGCACTCTATTGAGTATTATGGTGGCGCCAAATATTGAACAATGCTACAATGCTAAACACCCACAAACACAATTCCTACCAAAAGGGCTACAAGTTTATCAAAAATATAAAATTTCACGGCGGTTACAAAATGCGCGTACCCTGTGGTTAGGTAGCCTATTATGGGATATGAAACTCAAACCAGTAACATCGCATGACGCAACTGTGACGTTATGACGCAACTGTGACGTCATGCGCTCCTAAACAACAATTTACATATACACAGCTAGTATATATGACGCAACACAATGGAACAAAGAAACCACACGAAACATATCTTACAATTTACAGAAATTTACAAACGAAGAGAAAACGACTATAATGTTGAGTCCCGCATTGCAGAGAAATTTCGCTTGCAGCCATCTTGTCAAGAATTAGGTCAACACCATGGGAATTCTCTTTCAGAAAGACACATGATTGGTTCTGCCATCCCCCAGTGGGGCAAATCCCCACGACGATGACCTAATTTTGGCAAGATGGTTGCTGGCGAAACTCATCTATAGCAACCGTTCTTGCTCTTTTGAGTGATTGATTCGTCATGAAAACATCAAAATTTGGTTGATTGCATTTTTATCCATCCCTTGAAAATGAAAACCTAGAAAAACTGTCCCTCATTTTGAACAATGCGGCTACAGTTCACGTATCCATTGACAGTGTGCAGGGGACGTTTTGTATGTTGTGACTGCCGGTGCATTTTCGCCGAAAATGGGTTTTCACAGGCATGTGTGCACGGAATGCTGAACAACATGTGCTAAGGTATTCCTTATCTATGACATCGGCCACTGCCCTGAAAATTTAGCTTCCCATCCCATTGTCATCGTCGTCGGTGCTCGGCCATCCTCCCAAAACAAGCCACATACACAATAGCAAGAGTCTTCCCACCAAAACCGGCAGATTTCCGGCCTGGTTTCCTGACTTGAAACAGGTCTCCTTGCAAAACGTCAATGAACGTTGCGAGTAATGATTATAAGAACATACAATGTTATATAATAATAATATCTTAAACACCAAGCGAACAAATCCTGAACTTCCAGTGTCAGTGTGGTTGAATCAAATTAAATATAGGCCTAGAGGGGGTTACGACAGACTAGACTAAATCTTCAGTGCTCGATGAAAATGAGAACAAGGCCGACCTGTCGACCCTGTAAATGTTCCCCAACCAAAAGATTTAGGCCCAGTTTAGCCCGTAACGAGTAAGTTGTCCGTTTGAACCCCCATACAGAGTTCAAACTCCGGCCAACACAGCCACGTCAACACACATAGCAAAAGCGGAAGTAAAGTGCAACCCATCTGGAACATTCCAAAAGCTTAAAGCTAGATTAAAAACAATGATTGCTATTCATTCGCCTACTACACCGCACACTTGTGACAAGTGTGCAGCCTACAGTTCATTTCACTTCCGATTGGCGCGAGGTGTATCAACAATACCTCCGCAACGGCTGGGCCGATTTTGATGAACATACGTCAATCGACCTGTCTTTCTTGGCGGTACAGCCATCATCACTGCCATTTTCCCGAAAAACGTGACAGAAAAAAGTTCTTTCACAAATCACAGTTCGTGTTTACGGCCGAAATGGCGGCCATTTTGAAATGACGCAATGCATCGCGCACGTGTAAACTGCACTGAACAGCATAGCGAAATGAAATGGGTTTTGAGAAAGGGATCCGTTATGCAGGCCTTGCGCGAAAAATGAAGATAGCAGAAGATACCGGCAAGAAAGACAAGTTAATTGATGTATGGTATGTTGAATTTGACCGAGCCGTTGCGGAGATATCGGCTGAAAACCACGCGCCACTGGGATTTGGAATGAACAGTAGTTTTTGTGAAACAGGCTACTTAGTGTGCTCTCATACGAAATGAACCGTCTGCTTCTGGCTGTCAGGAAAACCTCGTCTGGTTTATGACAAATTTAGGGGCGATGCGCATCCCTGTTCTTGACAACACTCGTGCTGACCTAGTTCCTGCGGTTGTTGACCCAACACGAGAACGACAGTTTCGTACACCGAGAACGCTACCCGAGTTGGTCCAACGTGTTCTTCTCACTCCCCACTCATCGGAGGGTTGACAAGAGCACGTTCTTGGCCCAACTCGGGTTGCGTTCTCGGCGTTCGAAACTGCCGCTCTCGTGTTGAGTCAAGAACCACATGAACTGGGTCAGCACATCTGATGCTCACCAGTCTATCTGGCCTGACGCCCATCTAGCCTGGTTTGAATCCATCACATTTCCCGCTTCTGAGGAGCTCAGCGCCTCAGCCAATCATCGGTGTGCGAAGGCTAATCGACGTGCCAATCACAATCCGTGTTACAAATGTGTGCAGGAAGAGACAAGAAACTGCCGAACGGCGATTTTTTTCACGAGTTCCGATTGGCTTGGAGGCGGGGTCAAGTGGGGGTCAGATTCATTTATAATTTATGAGTTAACGCAAAAGATGACATGATTGGGACAAGGCTAAAGACGCTCAGTCGATGGCCTTGTTTGGACAAGATGTTCTCAAGAACAGGGATTCGAATACGCCCCAGGAGTGAATGACGTGAAACCAGGGGTCAGCCACTACTTCTGTCCAACATCGCACTGCTGAACGCATCCCTGCTCTTGGCAGTGAATGCACAGCGAACTGCAATCTTTCACAGCCGAACCAATACAATGGCGAGACGAAGGAGAAAGGTGATTGTACACGCATATATCACGTGACGGCGTGTCCACTCTATCCCGTGATGCTTTGCTACCTCCGGTTTTGGTGTCGCAATGCAAGCTGGAACGTCAAACTAAATTCCGCACATCCGTGCAAGGGGTCATGCCTCCCAAGAACTGGGTACATACCGATTCATGGTTTTACCATTGGATGAAAAATAGAACTATTCTTATCAGTACAATACAAAATAGTCGAGTAAATACAATACACTGTTTTAGTAGGCGAACACCACCAGTAAATAAGATTAATTATGGTATGTTACAACACCAGTAGAATCATTTATTTGAAAGAAACAGAAAGGTGACAGCTGTGCTTGGAGGGTCTGTGCCGATGTTACGAAACTACGACGTTTCTGATTGGCTAATACATGCGGGTGTCGAAGCGGCCGCCATGATTGGTCGACTTGAAATACCCAACCAATCAAAACATGCCTCAGTGATGCAGAAAATGGCGTAACTCCATGGATTGAGATCACATTTTGAAGACAACACAAAGATTGTAACGTTCTGTTTTTGGAATGTTTTGTACATGTACAGTCTTTGACAAAAGTTTATCTCCACCTGATACCTTGAAAATTCAAATACTACCGGGCCAATTTTAACACGGTTTGTTCGACGTGAAAGTATATCTTGTCGTTTTTTTCTGATGAACTATTACATAATTACGATATTTCGAAATATCCAACATGTTGATGCAGAAATATGACCAACAAGATATACATGTACATGTACTTTCATGTGGAACAAACCTTGTTAAAATTGGCCCAGTGGTATTTGAAATATTCAAGGTATCAGGTGGAGATAAACTTTTGTCAAAGACTGTACTTCTGCCCAAGACATTCAAACGCCCATTTGGTGATTCGTCAAGTCCCCTGGTGAGTTGCGGATATCATGAAGCACTCACTTTGTCGACGACAATCACCTTGAGTTGGTGGGAGTAACTACTTGGTAGGCCTAATCAACATTTACTTGGTGGTGCATTCAAAGACCATTCTTTCGCCAAACTTTTACAACTTTTCATGTTCAGATATGATGAGTTTGAACATATAACAAAAGAAGATTCTCTATGCTTCATAAGCACGAGTTCCTCTATAAATGATTATGAAGGTGATGTTGTATGTAAGTAGTCGTTACTACTGAGTAAACCTACTATCTTGATGTCACATGGAGTAAGTTATGGTCTTCAATGAATGCATTCGGAACGACCTGAGGCGAACTGCTATCTGTCACTGGGCGGCGCATTTCACCTCGGACACAAGTCCAAGGCAGCCATGTTGTTTATCATCAAACCCACGTGACCGCCGTGGGACTATTTTCGCCGAATTTTGGCCCGTTAAGATGTTCAACCGTACTTGCTCGATAAGTTGAGGCATATTATATATAAACTTACCGGTATCTCACCCAATCTGCCAATTACTGATCAATAACGCAACGTTTTTATGCGACCTATTTAGTTCATGTGCAGGTGTGATGAGGCGACCGCATCTGAATTCTCACAAACGGGCAGCGATCGTTGCGCGTTCAAGATGGCTGCCTTGGAATTGTGTCCGAGGGGAAATGCGAGTATCCACGGAAATTGCCGAGCAGTTGCCTTCGGAAGTTCCGAATGCAATGAATGCTGCAGTGAATGTTGGTCTATCAAAGAGGTGGGACCTACACGTCCACTTGGGACACGGAACGAAACAGTTGGAAGGTCTTGAAATGTGTAACCCAAGCTCGCACCTCACCTACAAAAACTGCATAAGATTTTCACGTGGAAATGAAAAAAGCCTTTAAAATCCATACAACCGTCCTTCGACAGGTTTTTCCGTTCACACTGAGGCTTACTTATTGACCCCTTGCAAAAGTCCGGCAAGGGTAAATGTACGTGCGTGCACAGTACATTGGACCTCGAATGCACTCCCTCCTCGGCTTTCGCAAGGCGTCGATCAGTTCACTAAAATTGTGATCATTACTCTAGACTGACAAGCAATTCCAGGATCAAGTTCAGGAGATCCAACTTCGGTGAGCAAGTTCGGTTCAATGGACTTGTAGTCCTTTCCACAAACGACTCCCCCGTTCTCAGGTTGCGTGTGGATAGCACGCCCTCCTTGCATCAGCCTGCCGGGTCATTTCTGCATGACAATTTGGTTAGATTAATATACCTTTTAGGTGATTATCAAAACATCATCTAAACTATGATTATACGTATAGACTTAATTAACAAACAAAGTGAAACATGTACCATATTAATGTCAGTGGAATTATATAAAACTGTATCAAAACCTAAAATTCACCAAACCTGGGAGATAGAGGTTGTTTATTGTGAAGAGTGCTGATCGCCTTGGGAAGAGCTTACCCCAGCGAAATCGTAAAAATATCAAAAGTTTTGGACAGCACTTCCAAAAAATGTTCACCCATCCATAGAAGTTGAACTGGAAAACAAAGCGACACGCATAGGTCTGCTATTCCGCTCTTGATTGGCGGATATATCGTTAGAATGACCAATCATATTGTTTCCGCTGCTGATTGGCGGAGCGTCGCCAAAAGTAACCATTGCCAATCAGGACAACAGTGGTTCAAAAACATGATGAGTGCATTTTGATTTGTCGTGGTTTGGCCTGCATATCTAAGAAGTCTGCTCATTGTAGGGAGTTTTGAATGCCTACCCCAAAGTCGACAATATCGTGTATGGGTGTTCTTCAAAGAACCCCCGTATAAAATTTTTTCTCCATTTTACCATGGTGAATGGTAATTCTGTACGGTAAAAGAAGGTCTACTATGGTGAAAGCCAATGGGGTTGTAGCCATTCTTTTTCTATCATTGGATGGCGCTGCGACCAAATCAACTTTTCCACTGTGACGTTGTATGGAACGTTAACGATCACACTAAGTTGTGGCTTCATGCTCGCACGTCGAAATGCCAAGGAGATGACGTCCTGAAGACAATGAAAAGGCCTGATACGGTCGCAGCGACATCTTTCCGTGGAGAAGTGGCGACAAAAAAGTAAATGGACACAGCAAAATCGAATTTTCTCAAAAACGGCTGGTGATAAATCAATGCGGTTTGCTGCATTCGACAGGACATTTAGTTGTGCATCATGATATCTACAACTAGGATATTTGCCATTTTACATGTATCTAATAGTTTTTCTGTGTCCATTTACTTTTTTGAAGGACTGTACATAGATCTTGCAAGTGGGCTCAGCATGAATATACTGTAATGCCTTCAAAGAGCGACTGCTAAGATACGGAAGTACGGTAAATCGTGATCTAGAAATGCATTTCCTCAACTCTTTGTCAAACAAATTAATGAATGTAGGGCCTACCGGTATACTTGCAGGGCTGGCAGATATTGCGGTCAGAGAATACCGCGAACGTCGCCAATGTTCTATGACCAACCAGAAAGGAATCCATGAAAGTAATCTTTTAAGGACAGCGTCAAGAATAAAAATCAACCAGCTATCTTCACGAATGGGTGACCCAGAAATGCTGCACATGGATTTTTTTCCCTCAGAACACTAAATTGTACTTTTTTTTCATTTTTTTCAAACAAGTCGATATTGTGGTGCACTTTCAACAAGGATGCCTCTCCAAGCTCAAATTGTTCAAATATTGAGATCATTTTTAGTGTAATGACTCCAACTCCAGTTCTGGTCCCTCTACCTTGGGGTCGTTTTAAAACGCCTATTTTATTGGATACAAATTTCGTTCCCAGGCACATTCCAAAACGAAATACATTGCAAAATACGTCTCAGAAATTGCCAAAGTTCATCTCGAATGGGCATTGATCCGCATAGAGACTTTGGCATGTGATTTTGTTACCAAGACTTTGAGATGTAACAGGTAAAAGCAGGGCCGTATTTAGCTCTTTGGTCCTAGCCAGGGGGGGGGGGCAGAAGACCTTTATTGCCGTTTTTTGCCCAAAATCCGCATGAAAATCACGTTTTTTGTTTGGCTCTGGGAGGGCAACTGCCCCCTGCACCCCCTAAATACGGCCCTGATAAGTCTGCCATTTCATTTGTCAAAGTTGATTTTGAGTTGTAACATGATGTCGCTGTCGCTGTGACAATTTGAATACGTACCTCAACGGTGAGGGCCTATTGTGGGTTGATCAGTAAAGCAGTGCAGTCGTGCGACGCTTTTTGATGTCAACGACGTTGTTACCGTCTTATGCCAGGTGCCTCCCCAATACTGACTGAGGAGGCAGGGTCATAGCCTCGTTACAGATGTCAGATACGTATGTGAAGGAATTTCCTGGATTGAATCACAAATGTTACCGAACGACCCCAAGGTAAGAGGGACAGTAATTGGTCCATCCGATGCCAGGGCGTGATGCAGGCTTAAAGCTGCCCTGTGCCCATCTTAACGGCAATACCTTCGTTACACATTAATAAAACCTGCGAAAGAATAAGAACGCCACTAGCATGGAGGATATCTTTAAAATTTTGAGACAGCAATAGAAGACCTTTATTGCCGTTTTTTGCCCAAAATCCGCATGAAAATCACGTTTTTTGGTTGGCTCTCAGGGGCAACTGCCCCCCTGCAACCCCCTAAATACGATCCTGATAAGTCTGCCATTTCATTTGTCACAGTTGATTTTGAGCTGTAACATGATGTAGCTGTCGTTAAAATACAGTGACAATTTGAATACGTATCAACTCAACGGTGAGGGCCCATTGTGGGTTGATCCAGAAAATCCTCACCATGTCTCCAGCGAATAAAGTTGTCAGGCCTATCAGTAAAGCAGTGCAGTCGTACGACGCTTTCTGATGTCAACGACGTTGTTTACCGTCTTACGCCAGGTGCCTGTCCAATACTGACTGAGGAGGCAGGGCCATAGCCTCGTTACAGATGTCAGATACGTATGTGAAGGAATTTCCTGCATTGAATCACAAATGTTACCGAACGACCCCAAGGTAAGAGGGAGAGTATTTGGTCCATCCGATGCCAGGGCGTGATGCAGGCTTACAGCTGCCCTGTGCCCATCTTCACGGCAATACCTTCGTTACACATTAATAAAACCTGCGAAAGAATAAGAACGCCACTAGCATGGAGGATATCTTTAAAATTTTGAGACAGCAAATTCAAAAGCACCAAATTTGCCAGCATAGTTTTTGAAAAGACGCAAAAAGCTAAGATGATATGGCTGAGGTGAACTCTCCACAATTTCTATTTACATAACAAGAGTATTTCTCGGAAGAATTTGGTATTGTCTTATGTCAAATGACTAGCTCAAGGAAATTGTCTTTATTCAGCAGGGTGGCCCTACGCCAAATATTTCCTGTACCTATCATTCAAAATGCAGAACAAGGCGACACCAATCACAAGATGTTTCATTATAAATTACTAAACTCACAGAATGAGACCATTTTTGGCGCCATAAGGATAGTCCTTCGTTCACGTTCAGGGGCGTAGCTAGCGGGGGGGGGGGCAGGGGGCTAATGCCCCCAGAGCAAAAAGTGACAAAACACGTTTTTGCTCCATAACATCATTTCCCCTCTTCGAGCCAAGTTATTGTAGTGTCAGATGTGGGGAAAATGCATCTGAGAGGGTGTAGATTTTCAGTTTTTTCTGGGGGCCCAGACCCCCTCCAGCTTCACCCTTCAAACTCGATCAAATTTGCCCCCTACGCCATAAAAGCTAGCTACGCCCCTGATGTTTTACAAATTCCCAATTCATTCTGCATAGAGCAGCTTTAAAACTTTGAATTGATCAGGGCTCTAACACTGACTGAGATAAGGGTCAACAAATGTACCTTGAATTCATGTAACATAAGGATCAGAACACCGGCTTCCCTTTCTAAATGAAGGGCGCAGGTTTGGCAATGGTGAATACCCTGACGAACCAAGAAAGTTCCCGGATGACTAATATGCACCAAGACCACAAAACGAACACCTTACTAATGAGATACTAAAGTATAAGTATATGCCCCTAGTTACAAGCAAAGCTACTCCAAACTTCCAGGCTGCAGATTCCCTCCATTCATTTTGAGTACTGCAGCTGATAATGATTGTGGCGCAAGATGTACAAAACTGAGCATGTCCTATGTGCTACCGTATTATTCTGCTCCTGGTGTGTGACGCTTACTCTTCGTATCCCTCGAGTAAAGGCCCGTTTCCACTACAGCGGATTCCGCCCCGTTTTGCGGCGAGCGGAGCGGTTTTCACAGGCATTGGGATAATCAATAGGCCATTGTATTGTTAAACCATCGAAGGATTATCCAAAGCCCTGTGAAAACCGCGCCGCTCGCCGGAAACCGCCGCGGAATCCACTATAGTGGAAACGGGCCTTTAGGGATCATCTCAAAATTGCTTGATGCCCAGAGAGACGAAATGTTTTCGTCTGGGGGGAGGGGGTCAGCAGTTTCCTGACAAAAATTTCATCTTTTTAGAACTTTTGGCATCACATGTAAATTAGAAGAAAGAAACCAGAGAACTTCCAATACAGGAAGATTATCATGTTTTATCATGTACCCTACTGGTCCTTCATAGAAACACCAAGTAATTCTGAAATAACAGTGTTGATGCCAGACATGTGACTTTTTTCATCATTTAGAGTGGGGAGGGGGTCCAGAGAGAGATGAAAAAAATTCGTCTCTCTGGGCATCAAGCAATTTTGAGATGATCCCTTAGATTGGGTCGAACATTTTGACTCCCATTGGTGTACAACCTCACAGAGATCAACCAATACAAGACGATCGTTCTGCAGGTGACCAATCAGCTTTCGCTAACACCCGTTTGAGGATGACGTCACGCAGGATGGATCATGTGACCACCATTTAGGGACCAATCAGCTTTTGATAACGGCCGTTGGAGGATGACGTCATAGGGGTGGATCATGTGACCACTATCTAGTGGATGATTGGTTTCCATTAGGTCTATCCCCTGCTGTTTTGTTCCTGTTATACCACTTTGCGTGCATTTCGATGTATGGATCCATTGATCGTCTAGGACAGGCCAACTCGGTCAATTCGATTCTTGCACCAGGAGCAGAATAATTGTCGCCAGCAAGTCTCCACTTGTTGCAAAATACGTTACCAGTTTACACAAAGGCAGATCAGCATTGCACCATAACATGCAAGTATGGCGAGAGAGACGCAGCAGACAACATCAAATCTTAATAGTTCGGTTCCTTCGCCTCGAGGTGGCGCTGTCAAACAAATATGGAGTAGCTGCCGCCATTTTGTTCCGTGATCTTGAACTTGACTACCATACAGTGGGTATCATCAATCCGGTCAAAACAAAATGGTGGTAGCCAAGCAGCACGTCAGCTCACATCGTCACCTCTCGGCCAGGGAAACAGACTACACAATTTTACTTTTTGAGGTAGATCGTGTACAGTTGGTGGCAGATCTAGAGGAAGATATACAACATACATGTGCACATCACATGCAATGCGCTCATTTTTGTGTGTGGCGTGGTATCTGGTAGAGCAGGTGAAGGGTTGCAGGTGCTCCGGTTTCCTCCCACCTGAGGAGACCATAAACACCCAAATCAAAATCATTAAAGCATCAATACGTTTACAAAAGCCAGTTCTAAATTTGCATCTTTTCCCAATTAAGGTACAACAATTCCTAATAAATTTCGTAACCCATTTATGCACCGTGAAACAAGGGTAATAAATACGTTTGAACCTCACACAATAACGCTGTATAAGCACCCTTAATTAAAGCTATGCCTTAAAAAAGCCTAAATGAGCACTTTCACCTCGCAACCCTTCAACCCCTCCACGTGACTCGGTGTAATAATCACGTGGAGGAATGAGCAAAATCTGAATGTGGTCTACATGAATCATACCAGTCAGTAGTTAATCTATTCAGACTGAGCAATGACTGATTGTTTACTTTCGTATGAATATCAATGACATGTACGGTCAGGCGTCACAACCTATAAACTGAAGCTGTGGAATCAAGGTGGCCACCAAACCCTGCTGAGGGCCATAAGACCTTTAATGGCAAGTATTGCCGTGATATCTGTAGGGCTAGAAACGGTCATCATGCTCAACAACAAAGTATCTGGCCAAATAAATCGTCATATCAATCCATTTGAGGTATTAAGTGAACTAAATACACCATGGGCCGCCATAAATAATGAACTATGGTTTGAAATACTTTTAACTAATAAAGGAAAGATTCCGAGTATAATATTTGCACCAAGAACATGTACAGTCGATATTGTTCCTGAAGGCAGCAAGGGGTACTTGATTGTTCCGACGCTAGGCGTCCCGCTACGACCAAAGGGCAACGTCAGGGGAACGGTGACGGTAGGCCAAACTTGGCGATTGTGGACCCTTCGTCTTGAGATCTATCGTTAGGAGTCGGTCATGTGACAATCATGTGAGTACTCGCAGGAACCAATCATATCCGCCATTTGAAAGCACCACAGGTTGTGCACGTGATTAAGTAACTACGTCGTTATATCTAGCCATGTCGTTGTTGTTGTCGTTGCGTGAACCTCAAGCATTTGGTTGCTATGTTCCCTGTTCTCCGTTGCTTCTTCCGGCGTTCCCTGAGCTCGACGTGTGCGGGTCCGAACCACCACCATTACCTTTGTCTTTACCCGTATTTTTTTGCTCTCGTTTAGGACAGTCTTTTATGAGATGGTCAGACATGTGGCATTGGTAGCAGCTCTTTGGCAACGGGCCCTTGGGACATTTGGCTGCTAGGTGGTTGCTATACTCTCCGCAGTTATAACACCTGAAAAACACAAGAAGACAGAATACAGAAACAAGGAAGAAGCGCCGACTTTATTTCAGAACGAGAGGTGAGCTCACCACTGCTGCATGATGGCTTCCGCCGGAACATTCGCAACCTGTAAAATCTGCCTCTCTCACACGTGCGACAGTTAGCTTGCGATTGTACATGTATTTTTTACGTTACGCAAACAATCGCAGGAATTATCGCAGATTTGTCGCAGAAGTGTCGCAGGAGTATCGCAGAATAGTCGTAAACTTAACGATAATCAGCGTTTTTTGGCATTCACTTGCGATTGTTTACGACAATCTGCGATAATAGCTGCGACAATCCTGCAACAATTTTCTAATTTTTAAACCCTGACCAAAATTTACTGGTTTTCTGTCTGCAGCCTCTTCAGTCGACACCGATAATTTGGGGTTATAAACGATATTTTGCGACATTGTGCGATATTTTGCGACAAATCTGTGGTTGAGTCTGGCATCGTCAGTCGACTGACCCCCTACCGATGGCTGAATCAAAACCAAATCGACAGGAAACCAACAGTAGTCTGATCTTGTTGTTTCGCTGTATGAGAAAGTACAATCGACACAAGGGATCAAAGTCAACCGATTTTCAGCTGCCCTTGTCTCATTTTATCACACCGGAAAGAAGGGTTAAAATGGCGGCCTCTTCTCCAACTCTTTCCTCCGGAGCAAATGCCTGACACTCTTTGTTTTCATGATTTATCACCACGTATCGGAGAGCGCAGCTGAAACGAACCACTGCACGACCGGAATCCGAGCAGGATTTAAAAATGGAAAAGTACATGTCGTACTAGCACCCATAGAAACCATGGCAACCAAGGATGGGATAGTCACACAGCGCATGCGTTGTGTAACGTCCATGGCCGCGTACGACTTCCGGGTTGCAATATTTCAAAATAATTATCTCTGTAACGTTGGTAATGGGTGATTCCTGCACTTATCGTGCCGTGGTTGAAGGAATGATTAATTGCAAGCGAAGAGTATCTGCGGGGGTGGAAGAGATGAGTGTGCTAGTCAAGGTCAGCCGACACTCGATGTCGAGGCCGCGCGATCGATGAGCCGACCTGGGATTCCACTCAACAACACGAGAAGATGAAGCGAAGGAACAATTTCCGGGTAGAGGTTGGGCGTTGAGCATTTGACACGTTCGCCGCTTCCGAACATTATTGTAGTTTTCATTATTCTACAGATATTTTACCCAGATTTCTAAAGCTGCCGATAAAAAGATCGGTTTATGATTGATGAAGGAAATCGGTCTCATCATTTTGACGTGAAGGAAGCCAGTGGATTTTGAATGAAATTTCGATCACTTAATGTATTTTCTTTACTGCGAAAGGCGAAAAAAGGCACGAAATATAAACCAAGAACAGTTCTTTGTCATTTGCTACAGAAAATATATTTAGGAAAACCAGGTGTGAAAGGAAAGAATGTCCTAGGAAAAACTGTCCTGTGAACAAATGTTCCTATTGTTGCAATCTAATCTCTGGCGATTGGTTTCTATACCCATGCACCTTAATCCGTCATTCAACAATAGAAGTGGACATTTTTTACTGGGGGATACTTTTTACTGCTACACCTGTTAACAAAGGCTTCAAATGGATTCACGGCCGTGAAGCCATTGTTAACCGGCGTTTTCGTATACCGTATACTTCTAAGTAAAGGCAGCCTTAGGCTTCCCTTACATAGAAGTACGGTATACGAAACAACCGGTAAACAATAGCTTCACGGTCGTGAATCCTCGGAATGCCTTTGTTAACCGGCGTTTTCGTATATTGTATACATCGATGTAGAGGAAGCCTTAGGTCGTCAACTCATCTCTGAAGAATAGCCTCTCTTCGTTACCGTAAATGCTAAAATTGATTTCAGCCATTGCGGTGTAATCATTGATGTAATCATTAACCATTTCCCCCTGGGAGACATGTGCCTGGTTCCCAGATCGGATCTCATATAGTGCACATTGAAGAGAGCGGAAATGTAAAATTAATGCCTACAGCGTTGAATCCTTGAAATCCTCGTTCTCTGTAAGAATGATTCAGTCAAGATAAAGAATCCTCAGGCATGATTCCAACACCATGAATTCTCCTTTGTGTTGAAAAGAAAAGCTAATCCGGCTAGGCCCGGTAAAAAAGATAACAGCGATGATGCGGTTGTCAACAAGTTACACGACAGAATTTTTAAGAACGATCATCTTGCATTAGTCATGGCCTTGGAGTTGTGCCTAAGGGATTCCCAAGCTGTCATATATTAACCACATCAACCTTGTCCATTTCCTCAACCGTTTTTCTCCACGTTTGCGTCCCTCGGAGGGCTTTTATTGTCGAATCTGTTGCTAAGGAACGCAGGGTTTCTACTCGTTAGATGCGAACGGTACCATTATATACAATTTGTTTCCGTGTGTCTTTGTGGCAGTACAAGGCGCCTTAGAAGCGGAAGGACGTTGATCTATCAAGATGTACTTGTGGAACGGATTCAATATTTTTTCGCGGAGATACGGTAAGCAAGAGTGATTGTTGTAAGTAGGGAAACTGCGCTACGGATACCGATCGTCATTTCTCCGGAGAAAAATCGTCGGTTTGTTTTGTGTTTACTCGGAAATCGGCCATCAAATCATTCCTCGGTCCTCCGTCATCAGCAAGATGATCAACAATTTTTGTTGGCCAGTTGCATTTGTCTTTGAATTCCGGTGTCGCATGCCTAAAAATTTCTCCTGACATCATTTATTTTGACTTTCCACGGCCACTCACTGCAGCTCAATCTGAGGTATTCACCAGAAGTGTGCAAACGCCGCAATAAGAACAGTATTCTTTCTTGAAAAGCAAGATGATCAACAACTTTTTGTAGGCCAGTTGCATTGGTCTTTGAATTCCGGTGTCGCATGCCTAAAAATTTCTCCTGACATCATTTCCTTTGACTTTCCATGGCCACTCAGTGCAGCTCAATCTAAGGTATTCACCAGAAGTGTGCAAATGCCGCAAGAAGAGTATTCTTTGTGGAAAAGCAAGATGATCAACAACTTTTTGTAGGCCAGTTGCATTGGTCTTTGAATTCCGGTGTCGCATGCCTAAAAATTTCTCCTAACGTCATTTGCCTTGATTTTGCACGGCCACTACTGCAGCTCAGTCTGACCTATTCACCAGAAGTGTGCAAACGCCGCAATAAGAAGAGTATTCTTTGTTGAAAAGTGGTAATTTTTCTGTTAAAAAAAAGCTGGCTATCAATAGATTTGGCTGGAAGTGTCACTATATTTCACATTTTGCGAATGAGTAGAGTTGGTCTATCATTCACGGTGTGAATAAAGTGAAACTGTTTTTTACGTATATTCTTCGTGGATGAGGTGGGTGGCATGGCCGTGACACTCACGACGAGGTAGAAAAGATTGAAATCTGTTTGAATACTCGATGCGACTCTTGCCGATGATTCACAGTTAACAAGGAGTGTTGATCCTATTCTCCTAATAAAACCGAAGATAGGGAAACAGAATCAAATGAGTCACTCGAGTGATGGTTGGCATGAAATGAGTTAAAAGGGAGTGGTGTCCAGCCTTGTTGGTGATGACATGGCGTGCTTCAGCCCTGTCAGGAGGCAGATAAACACGATCAATATTAACTCATTCCTGTCCAGTTATGGAGGACAAGGATGGAGAGACGGTAACTGAGTCCTGGATTTTCTACATTTTTGAGATTTTGTGCACGGCAACGGCGTTGTTAGGTAATGATGACGAGCAATAATGTATACAATAATGTATCACGACTTCATTGTTTACATTCAATATTTGTAAACATGAATGTTTACATTATGTTACTTAGGACTTTTGGGACATGCCAACCCACCAATTTGAATACTTTCGGTATCAAAAGAATTTCTAGAGGGATGTGCCACCAACAAATTATTCATGACAAAGAAAGACTGGATATAAACAAACAAAATGTAAATAAACAATGATTTTCGTGGCCCGCGAAAATACCCGTGATACGATGGCTGGTATTTATAAAAGTTAGCAAATGCTTTTACTTAAGATTTGTACAGCGAGGTCCAATGTAAATGTACTACAAAACCTGAAGTAAAAGCATTTGCTAGCTTTTATGAATACCAGCCATTATCTTTAAGTAAACTCATTCAGGATCTCCATACTGACCCAGCCCGATGTGTGTTGGTAAGGGGTTTGCAGCTGCCGAACGGGAATGTCATATGGTGAGTGGAAACAGAATTGGTGACTGACGCCGAAGGAGAAACACCCCGAAAAGTAGTCACCGTTTACGAAAATCCTGATTTGGCTTGTTTTTTTCGGGAATAGGGTGTGTTAGTGTCTAGTTTATCATACAAATCCAAAAATTGTTGATTTGGGTTTTACAGTCTCCTCAGTAGGAGGAAACAAGAGAACCTGCAACCCTTCCACTGCCGTTAAGGGCGGAAGAGCACTGTCAGCTGCACTTTGACGATAAGGCCGACTGGTTCATCAGACAAGGTTTAATGGGTAATATGAATAAAGACTAGCAAATGCTTTTACTTGAAATTTGTACAGCATTGCATAGTGCATCTGTATTGCAAATTTCAAGTAAAAACACTTGCCTGTCTTTATTTTTATGACCCAATGAGGCGAGACCTGGTCACATCCATACTGAGGTAAACACAAGCAGAGATGGAAAATTTTGGTCCTCTGGATGGAATTCTGTGATGGATTATTAATGACACATCCCAGCTACCACAGACCCTTATCAATATTTCCAGGAATACTGTTCTTATGACGGATGGACACATTGGTAGCAATTGCATACATTTATTACATACTGGAAGCATCAAGTACTGTTGACCTTCATAGCGAGTGACGACACCAAGCAAATAACACCGGTTAAAGGGTGCGAAAAGGGCTGAGGGATGACTGTTGAAATATAGCAATTAACTCCCTTTTCTGCAAATCTGCACCGATGTAAAAGTTCGATATGTGTCGAGGGAAAGGGTTCTCAATCATTCATTCCAAGGTCAGAATGAACAGGGGAAATATAAGACTGATGAGTTTATCAATGGGATACGGTGTCGTGATGATTGCGGCTCAATAAAGCACAGGATCGATGATGTGCAATATTGACAGTGACGTCTTCAGTTCCGCAATATTAACTTGAACAGCAAATGACAGACTGGTCGTGTAAACAAGAAAGTGTCACAGTCAAACCAAAGATGACATAGGCCTATTAGGTCTACGAGGAAAATTTGGATGAAGGACGTACATGTAATCATAGATATTGGGTCATATGAATAAAGACTACTGGTAAATGCTTTTACTTGAATTTTGCAATACAAATGCACTAGTCAATGCTGTACAAATCTGAAGTAAAAGCATTTGCTAGCCTTTATTCATACGACCCATTATGTGAACAGCATTCTACCTTTTCGTGACATTTTTACGCAGACTACGAACTGGATAAAAGTCATCGCCGTTGGCTGGCCACCTTCTAAGCATAAATTCTATCCTGAGGTTTTCGTGGAGCCGGTCAATTCTGTTCCGATACCTCATACTGTCCAAGCTAGGCCCATGCCATCGTCTGCTGACCAATTCAAACACGGTACACACATTTCTTGTGTCTATGTACAACGGAAGTCACAGACTGTCTGGACCGGAGGTGGCAGATCCGCAGGGACTTCTGGGATAGCTACACGGTGCATTCTGGGACACGATGCACGATATTGCTGATTAGGTATTTGTTTCAAAAGTGTTGTTTGAACCCTTCGAGTTGACGACACGGCCAGGCCACTGACGACAGCTCGTTTGATTAGGGTCACATAATGATAACCGCAAATCTGCCTGCTCATGTTAGCGTTTTGTTTTAGATAGCGTTGCCAACGAAACAAATCGATGATATAGATTGTAAAACTATATTATCATATTTCTCTCATGTGAGACCCTTGGGACAATGCTGCGGTATTTTGCTCTGGTTTTGCTGTGAAGGGAGTGAGGAAAAGCCAGCGGAAAGTAGGGGCAGCTCGATCTCCGCTCTAAAGCAACAACATGGAATGGATTATAAAGATAATCAGAAGCTGGAGTTATAATACATCCAAAATTCGAGGGGGAATTTCTTGTTATCTTACTTTCTTGACATGCTTGAGAAGGACAATGTAAATGGCATGTTGAAAGCAACGTGCTTGTCATCAGGCTGACAGTACCGACAAAAGGTGGAAACAGGCGGAGCAAGCGAGGCGAGTTGAGCACATCAAGTGGACAAGAAGCCAACAAGAATCAATAGGAACTTTTATAATACGGACGTCATGATAATGGTAAGTGGTGGGAAATGTGAGAAGAGTGACGTGAAAAGTATTGTCAGCAGTCGTGCTTCCGGTGCAAATATATGACTGTATGAATGGTATAGGCAAGATAGGTGTGTTCGGGTGGGGAATTGACAGGGATGGTGAAAGGTGCAGTTAGAGCGATTGATAGCTCTTGTATTTTGCACGTTAACCAAACAAAGAATATGAAATAGAAACGGGTTTCTAAGGTGAAAGTCATCGCGTCCTTCTACCAGATTCGAACCCACGGACCCTCGCATAAGGCATCAATCGCCAGCACGAAGGGGCAGCACGCCTTAACCACTAGGCCAAATACCCATCTTAACCAAACAAAGAGTTAGCACTTGCAACTACATGTATAAACTCATTTTTTAAGTATTTCATTAATACTTTGTCATCAGCACCACGCCGTACTTCCAATGAAACTGGCTAAATCTACACGAAGCTGGGGGTTCATGAACAGTTGGAAGACGGTCAGTACAGAGGTTGGTCTCGACCTTCTGTCGGCCATGTTTGCCCGACTCTGCGCTGTTGGTCAACTCGGTGCGACCATGTCTTTCTGTGCAGAAAGAAAAGGTAGAGAAAGGCCTGAATGACTGGCCTTGCCGTCAAATACATGAATCAGAGTGCATCGGCATTTCAGAAGTAGGCCTATCTCGACGATAGACGGCATAGAATGTTCCCGAATCTGCCCCGAATGCTGGACTAATCCACTTGGCCTGTGGTTTCGACTTTCTCTTCACCCGTACCTCAGAAGGTACGGGTGAAGGAGGAAGGTAAAAGGACGCTAAGCCATGTTCATGGATAGACTTAGGTGTGTTAGGAACATTTCTGAGGCAAAAAGAGGTACGATTTTTTGTTATTTCCAGCTTTAAAAGTGAAAATTTGGTGGAAATTGTGATCGTGTAAGATGACCGGCAGGACATCCTTGACACTCCAGTCAGTGACTGGGTCAGTTCTGTTTACGATCATGGAATGAAAAACCCCTAATTTCTAGGCAGATGATGAGGAAGCTTGCATCGACTTTACACATAACACGAAAATTAGGACAAGTGACCAGAGAATCAGTTTCTGTATGTAGCAGACAAGCGGCCATGTCGATTTCACGGCGCAGACAGACATAGATTGATGTCAGGATGATGTTACATACCAAAGAAGGATATCCCCTTGAACCCTGCCGACACTGAAATTCTGCCAAACTTTGACAAGAAACGGTTTAGAATTCAAAAACAATGATGATTTTGATGAAATTCCGACGAAATTGTGTAAATTCGGAGGTAACCACAGACAGGAGACAAAATGGCGCTAGACATAGACAGCAGGAATCGTCACTGAAGATATTATGTAAATTTGGTACGTCTGCCCAAATATGGTCATAGAGGCTGACTGATCATCCAATCAGAGATTTCCAGGTCGTAATAGGGAAAAATATTTGATTTAGTCACATATTTAGAAACAAGATGGATTTTAGATTGTCTGGCCTATTAACATAATTTAGGCACCGAAAATTACCAGGTCAGTATTCTTGTTTGTTAAAATTCATATCCAATATTACCAAATTTAGATTAGATCCTGATGCTCCCTGGTTTTTTTCCAAAATGAGCGCCAAAATTAAAAAAGTTTAAAGGGACTGGGTATTGAAAGTTGCTTGTCCAGTTAGTTTTTCTCTTCCTCTGACCTCACGGTCACCATCATTTTATCATTTTGTCTGACATTTCCCACCTTTTTTTGAAGAACGATACCGGGGATTTTAAAAGATTGGTTAGCTCACCCAAAATTGCCTTTTTAAAGGTAGTAAGTCCCTAAGGTATCCGACTGATCTGAGTTATGATTCCACATTGTCACCATATTCTCCGAGAAAACGTGTTTCAATAACATGCCATTTTGCCACAGTCAGGTGGATTGTTACCTTTGTCGACAATGAATACCTGGTTTTTTTTCGAGTACATCACGATTCTGCCAATGGAGGGAATTTTTTTCCACCTCTTTGGCGTTTGCCAGTCCATTCACTCATCTGGGTCAACAACACGGGACATTACTCTTCACCGCTCGCGTGATAGATATCGGTGTGATAGTGGCCTTGGGGAATGAAATGTTGTCACAATTCAAAATGAACAGTTTATATTTTTAAAAATTCTCTGTAAAACGCCAGTCCTTCAGTCGTTTCCAAGAAATGACGAAATCTGGTGTGCGAATCTTTCCTGGAATATGCCTCCGGTGTTCGTCCAGCAATAATCCTGAACCGTATTCCGCTCATTGTACAATATTATGATTGACAGTCAATTATCAACTATTATTGTCACCGAATTTACGAGGTGCTGGTATGACTGCAGATGGTAAGTGAAATTCACTTTAAACCATGATAATTGCCTACAGAAGGGAATCATTGTTTGTCCATGCCAGAAAAAGGCTCGTCCTTTTCCTGGGAGCAGCTCCGAGTCCGGCGACGGCTGATGACCACTTCTGTCACCGTCAGGAAATGAAATCGTTAAAATATTCCCACCTGCATTAAAATAGGACGAAAGAATGAAAAGGGAGAATCATTAATCACCAGTTTTCTCATTTATCTACATTTCACATGGTAATCTGCCAAAGACGTTATAAGAAATGAGTTGACCCACATGGCTTTCAGCGGTTTTCTAGCGAGAGCAATGGGTGGTATTCATAAAGTGTAGCAAATGCTTTTACTTGAAATTTTTAGTAGGTCTGTAATACACATCCCTGGGTAAATTTTAAGCAAAAGCATTTGCTTGTCTTTATGAACACCACCCAATGGCTGATATTCATAAAAGTTAGCAAATGCTTTTACCGGGTACTTCAAGTTTTGTAGTACATTTACATTGGACATTGCTGTGCAAATCTTAAGTAAAAGCATTTGCTAAGTTTTATGAATACCAGCCATTGTGTGACTTCAACACTCAGAACAAAATCAGTGAATATATGAGTATGGTGGACAGCCATAATGCCCCTGGTGCGGCGTCCACCATTGGATAAAGATGTTCGGTAAAAAAACAAGTTCAACAGAACTAGTCCGTTTGCTTGTCAGGGAACAAGCACGGGCATCTAGCGAGAGAGATAACTGGCCAAGCTGGTACGGATTTTGAAAGGTGTCAAGCAAATCTTTACGCCCCAACCACCACGTTCTTGAAAATGTTGCCGAACGGGTTCAAACTGTGCGCCAACGGAGTGGACGTAGTGACAACTTTTTACAGTCTTTACCAACTTCATGGACGGGCTTGGACGGGAAGGGTGCTCCAGAGCTTTGAGGCATTATTTGGCCAACGTTACACGTTCTAGCCCGTTTTACGATTTTTTAGGACAGGGTAGAACGTTTTGAGAACTACTTCAGTGTGACAGTAGCTTTATTTGGCCAGCGTTACACGTTCTAGCCCGTTTTGCGATTTTTTTAGGACTGGGTAGAACGTTTTGAGAACTAATTCAGTTTGACTGTCACATTAGCAATGCACGCCGATACTTGTGTACGTTTCACGTGCAGGAAGTTCTCACGAATACATCAGACCATATTTTTGACACCACCATCTATTACGTGGACGATTGCCTGTTGTAAATAGGGAGTTTAAGAAATCAAACGATAAACGTTAACTTTACGACAACGTTACTTTCCATACTGCAAATTCACCACATTATATATTGCATTTTCGGTACAAAAAATAACGTTGTCGTAAAGTTAACGTTTACCTGCAGGATAATCAAACACGTTTAACATTCCTGCGTTTATGTCCAGGAGGACAAAAGAATATTTGAACGCTCAAGAGGCCTTGTTTAGAGTCTTTCAGTTCTTTTCTTTTGTCCTCCTGGACATAAACGCAGGAATGTTAACCGCGTGTGATTATCCTGCAGGTAAACGCCGCCGATCAAGCACCGTACAGACAGCAAAACAACGCTTTTCTAGGCCTTTAACCTGAATACTAGGGCCGATTTCACAAAGGGCGTTTAAGACTTAGACGCGTGTAACTTCGTCAAATGCATGGTGGAAGTGCGTGTATTTACATGTAGTGAAGTTACACGCGTCTAAGTCTTAAACGCGCTTTGTGAAATCGGCCCCTTGTGAAATCGGCCCTTGGCCAACGTTACACGTTATAGCCCGTTTTTACGATTTTTTAGGACGGGACAGGATGTTTTGAGAACTACTTTGGTGTCACAGTACCTTTAAATTGACAACGAGCTGGACGTAGGGCCTAGTGACCGGTACAATGTGCCTGCCATTGGTGAACTTAGCACAACACTTCTGTCCCCTGAAGACGTAGGGCCTAGTGATCGCTACAATGTGCCTGCCATTGGTGAACTTAGCACAACACTTCTGTCCCCTGAAGGTATTTACGAGTTGGCAAGTTTCGTTCAAGTTCCCGCTTGACCAACACGCCTCATCCCAACTTGGTCATATTCTCCGCGTTTATCATGACAGCCACGGCACACAGGGATCACCAGCCCCGTCGATTAGGAATTAATATCCACCTGGCGTGTCAATTCCAACGCTTTGTGGGACCCTTGGGAGAGGATGTACTTTATGCCAGTAGCTCCTGATCAGAACCAAGGACACGGAGCTTTGCTTTCGCCGCTCATCAAGACTGTTACGGTCAGTTTGAAGGCCATCAGGGAGGCTGCTTGCCAAGTGAACTCAGCCAAGTGTGGCACTCCCGGGGAACAAAGTCATCTTGCCTTGACAAGCGTTCCTATCACTCCTGAGTGGAGGGAGTCCGTAGATCGAAGGGCGGCCCTAGGCCTTGATATGTCAAAGATGGAACAAAGTAGGCCTACTGCTATCATGCTAATCATTTACCGATTATTCTGCGCACAGTAATGATGGGTAAAAGACTCCGTAATGGGTGGCGTCCACTAGAGCGCCGACATTAGGAAGGGTTGGGGAAGCAAATTGTGTCATTTCGCATTCTTTCCGCGTCAATGACTCTTGGGCATTTTGCCCTCTCCCGAAAGTGCAGAAACGCCGGGAAGTGTTTAGGAATGATAAAGACAGTGAACGGAATTTCTCAAGAATATGCGGAGAGGTTGCTGAATGAATGCGGATTTACTAATTTTGCATTCCGCGTCTTGTCCGCGCCCTAGTGGACGCCAGGTTTAAAACAACTTCTGAACGGCGTGTTCAACTCTGTTCTCGATCATCACAAGTATGACAGCGTTGAAACAAACAATAGGGAGTTTAAGAAATCAAACGATAAACGTTAACTTTACGACAACGTTATTTTTCATACTGCGAATTCACCAGATTACAGGCCGTATTTCAGAACGTTCCTTAACATTATTGCTCTCGATGGTTTTACAATGGACTTAAGGGCGACCTTAACGTTAAGGAACGTTCTAAAATACGACCCATATTGCATTTTCGGTAGAACAAGTTAATGTTTATCGTTTGATTTCTCGAACTCCCTAATATTATTTACGATTTTCACCAAGTTAGGTTACATTTTTTCCGAAATTTGTTGAAGCTAAAGTACGAATGTTGAAGATTCTAGTATCTGAAGGCTTCTGTTGTTTGATATCCTAAGCGCGGTAGTCGATTGAAATGACCAGAAAAGCCGACGAGAGACTCAGAGGGGAGGGGGCGTGATTGGAATACGTTGCTTTTGTGCACAATCCCATGAGAAAATGAACCGTTTGGGTTTCCTTAAGCCCCCGTTACATATTCACCGGGCCCCGTATACGATTTTCCCCACTTCATTTTTATTTCTACGGTTTTCATTCCCCGGGGATCAGGGGCAACCTGTCTGTTTTTACTCGCCGTACGCGCCCCGGAGTGGATATGTGACGGGGGCTTAAGCGTTCACAGGACTGATTTGTTGATTAATATTGAGAAACTGTTGTCAAATGCGCTGATGAAGATGTGGCCTGTTGGCACACGATAGGTCAGAGCAAGAGTTCATGAGGGTGTGTTTCAAAATTGGTCGCCCTAGAAAATGGGGCAAAATTTAACTTTGAAATGATCACAAAGATTTGTGCCTTTGATTTTCCAAAAATCAAATGTAGTATTTGATAATATAGACCTTTAACTATTAGTTTCTCCATCTGAGATGTACAGTGTACACTCATTTGAAGGAGGGTATCAAAAAATATTGAGCTTACCAGCAAAATCTATCGTTCCGTCCGACACCAAAACTACTTTCTGCTGTCAGACTTTAAAGGGTTAATAGATCAATTAGTTTCAGTGCCATAATTTAGAGCTCCATGATACCTCTATCTGACATGAATATTGTAGAGTTTCAAGAAACAGCCTTTCACCAGTAGACAAAAGAATGGTGAAAATTTTCTGGTGTCGGACGGCACACCTTTTGAAACACACCCATGACAGACAACAATGACAGATCCCCCAATGGTAGCAAATACTTACAAAGGCCCAACGAAATGAATCGGCTGAAATATGTTCCGGAGAAATGAACGATTCCGACTCGAAATATCCAGATTTTGGCAAAGAACAGGAAGGGTTTTTCAACAATCCAACGAGAAATTCTTTTTTTTCGGTATCGTACGTCCGATCCCTTTGTTATGTAGTCTCAAACGTAAAAAGGGTCTTCTTTTAAGAACTGGCTAAGACAGAACACTTACAATAGGTCCAAAGAATCTATCACTGAAGCAACAAAAATTAGGAAAAGGGTGGAAGGGTTTTAAAAAGAAATCAGCACTGAGGGGGAAGAACGCCAAGACAGAAATAGATAGGGCCAGACAACCGACCCCTCTTTTATTCCAGTCTCGTTATGCGCAGCCGCAGTGGAGCAGACGATCAGCGTTCACATCTAAAATGCTGAATAATTAATCCTGTATATACATATCTATCCGTGGGGACCGTCAAGAACGCGGTTCCCTCGTGTCCGGGTCTAAACAAGGTTTTGCTGGCAATTAGACTGGCAGATCCGGTGGGCATCAATCTCTAAGGCCATGGAATTTAATGTTTCTTGTCTCAGTGGTTTTTACTGGATCCTTGGAAATCGTTCTTAGCCTGACCTGCAGCGTTTTTCTTAGGTGAAATAGGATCATGATTTCTTCAACATATGGATGGCCAAAAGCAATAACGCTCAGCGGCCTTTACCGTCCAAGACACTCAATGAATAAAGACATTCCAAGCCGTCCAAGACATTCATATGAATAAAGACTAATAAATGCTTACTTGAATTTGCAATACAAACGCACTAGGCAATGCTGTACAATTCTGAAGTAAAAGCATTTGCTAGTCTTTGTTCATATGACCCATTGTCTTCTCTTGGCTCTTCTTACTTGTATAATGGAGTGGCTTCCTATGGACATGCAAACGTCTTTCCTTTTTCACCTTTATTTGGCAAAAGACCCGTTGTTTAAAACAGTATTGCCATTTACGTGACGTTAGTGCTATTTTGGCGTTCCATCAGTTAGCCCATTGCAGTTAACGCCACGTGCCCGGTCGTGACAACGTCAAAATAGCACTAACGGCGTCTCGAACAACCAAACCAACGACTGGTATTCAGTGCGTGTTTGACAGTAACAAACTGACAGACCGAACTGCCAAATGCCCATTTATGTCAATTTTAACCCTTACGCGCCCAAACTCGCCATTTGGCGAGCATGGCCTGTACCACACACCCTCGGACATTCAAACTGACATAGAATCGTAACCAGTGGACCGATTGATGTTCTCTTTGCATATTTTTTAATGCGACACTACACCCTCTCAATACGCGATTTTGCTCTGTTTGATGAAACCTGGCCAATTTTCAGACGCGTAGGAGCAACGGTTTTCGAGATATAGATGTTTAAAGATTGGCAACCTGCATGACGAAAACGTAGTCAGAATGTGACTATTTCCTCACAACTTGCATCTTTGGCTCTGGCCTGTTTCTCTCACAGACATTTTGGAACAAGCAAACCTACATGAGGTCGTGGCCCATTTCGTTGCCTCCAGAATGAGTGTCTTGTCACCAGTTTTGGTTGCAGTTTTTGGGAGCTAGGCGCGTTTTTGTAGACACATGAGAAATTCATGTTACACAATGTACACTTTTCAACTTAATCCAGGCCCGAAAGGGTTAACGTTAATGTTATCGTTAGCGTGTGATGTCTTAAACTCCCTATTTTGGCGTTCCATCAGTTAGCCCATTGCAGTTAACGCTACGACGTTCCCATAAGTGATAACGTCAAAATAGCACCAACGGCGTTTCGAACAACCAAACCAAGAACTGGTTATCAGTGAGTGTTTGACAGTAACAAACAGACAGACTGAACTGCCAAATGCCCATTTATGTCAATTTTAAGCCCAATCCTTGTGCTGTGTTGTGACACTCTGGGCTCACGTCGAATTTCTATGATTCTCGACCTTGACAAGTCACCTTGAACTCAGACCATCGGCATGACACCAGCGTCGAGTGCGAAATCATCGGAACCAATCAGAATACTTGTTACTCACTAACGAGCAGAATGATTGGCTGATGGGGAAGGTCAGGGTTAGGGTCAGCCTTATATCATTCCACAGCACAGAGGATACACGTCCGATGATTACGGATGCGTAAGCACACTGGGAGCCAAGGAAATTCTCCTGACAGAAAATACGAATGAAATAGCTCGGTGGATGTCCATATGAATCACGACGAAAATGGACTTCTTCGTTTACTTTGCAGGGTCGGATCCAGGGTTGACAGAAAGGCGGCGTACCTCGACGGAGGTGGTGAGCAGTGAAAGCGCGAAGCCCAAATGGGGTGAAAATTTGACAATATAAATGCTTTTAGATCCATTTTCCTGGCATCTGAGAGCAAAATACTCGAATTTTTCTGTGATTAAATGTTTCTTGCTAAAAAATGGGGGGGGGGGCAGGCGTACGCCCCCCACGCCCCCTGGATCCGACCCTGCTTTGGACATGATGTACAGGTGTGGGCTTACCGGGGAAGAAATTCCTGTAGGAATGGAAGTCATCGATACAAAGCCCATGCATTGTCACCGGTTATGGTCAGGGTTAGCGACATAATCCGTCACAAGGCGTAATCCACTGGGACAATGGCACCCAGACTTTGATTCCGGGGGACCTTTGTTGATGATGAAATGGCAGAGTAAATCCCCACCAATGAAACTTAAGGCTCGTCTACACATAGGTACTTTTGTATTAGTACAAGCCGAACATTGCCCAGCAAATGTTGCAGGTTGTTCTGACCTGTTCAGGACTCCTGTCCTTTTGAACAGCACATGACCTGAAACCGCTCACTCATTGGCCAAAACGCCTTCCTAGAACATCTCAGCACAAATGTTCTGAAATAGCTGCATGTTTCTATTTTGCCAACATTGTGCCAGAATGTTGTAGGATGTTTCAAGATGTTTTAGAGGACGTCCAGACATAGGTATTTTTGTATTGGAACATTTGCCAACATTTGTCCTGTGATGTTCGTAAATGTTTTAGAACAATAGGCCTACAACGTTTAGCGAGGATTCCTTCCATTGTTAAGCAACCATAGGTGAATCCTCTATAGACGAGCCTTTATCCTTAACCCATTGATAAAATGTTCTGCAGACCAGAAACAACCCACTGCACAGGTGTCCTACAGACCAGAAACAGACATAACCAGCCTTAAACGTATGTGATTATGCGTCTTGTTTGCTGTTAGCGGCTAGATATGACACCCATGAACCGTTTATTGCCTCTCTGGAGGAACAGATAACTAATATTGATGATATTCTGGGCAGGCAATGATTTATATATCCACTTTGATATACGGCCGGATGTCACGGCAGATGTGACCTTGAATTTCAATATGGCGGCCAAAACGGCTTTAAATGGTAAATGTTCTGACAGCCAGAGCTTCAAGGATATTTACGGCGGGGAGACGAGGTTGATCTCAAGGGTCCTTGTGGAAGGAGCTTCCACTACACGCTCCAACAATACTATTGTTTCCAGTATATAGCTGTAGGTGTTTACAATTCAAAGGCAGCGTCGACCTTCGGAAACATCCAGTTCCACTGAATCCCACTAGAGGGCGCACAGAGGACTGCAATGCCAGTCCCGTTATTTTGTGCATTTTACGACATAAAATTGGAAAAGTAAATTTACGAAGATACGCTTCTTCAAAATCTGTTTCCCCCAATGACCGACCAATTTCAGTTTCGCTGTTGCTCTGGTCTCTTCCCAGGCTCCACACACCAGTTTTGCATTGTTTATTAGCTCCAACAGGTGCAGTGAAATCTGTCTAGACCAAAATATCGATCCCACCCCTCCAGGGACGACCATTTGCCGTCATCGAGGTCACGTCTTTCTGCGCATCTGCGCATGTCCCTCAATGTCAATCCCCATCTGGGCTCAGCCTGGAGTGTGACTACTGCTTGAAGGGAATGATGCAGAAAATACGAGGGATGCCCTTCGCTGGAGTGAACGGATCAAGACAGGAGGGGCTATTCCCGGCGTTTAATGATCCTACATACGACCCAATCATAAGCCACTGTAGTAATAAAGGCTAAATGTGGCATTGCCTCAGAGATTTGATCGATATCCCATCATTTCTATCCCGACCAATCGCTTCTAAAGCAGAACCGCTATCACCTCTTATGGGGGCGTTATCACACCTTCATGACTAAACTACTCTTAAAAAACACTCATATTATGGGATATCGCGCGTGGCAAGAGAACCGCCCGCCCCGATGCCGCCCATAGGAGAAAAAAACAAACACAACACACGACAGGAATCATGCCGCCGGCAGGTTTTTAAGACCGTCACGCGCGGTAATTTCTCTCAATTATTACCTCAATAGGATGAGTTTTTTACTGGGTGCCTTGTACCAAATGATTTGTAAGGATAGCGTAATTTACGGCGCTGTACCGGTAGTTGGTTTACAAATGACTGGGGTTGAGGGAAAAAACTCTCCCAAAGAAAACGGCTACGATGTCAATCTTGTCTCGGCAACGAACATGTGCCAGCGAAACAGGTTACCTCGGCATCTCAATTAAGCAATTTAAGTTCAATTTAACATAAATTTATCAGATTCGATACGGTTTCCATGACAACCAAGCATCTCAGATGGAATCAGTGGACGTAGTAGATGAAGGATGTGGCCGACGACAACAGCCATTTCAGCCCTGGACCAAGCAACAACAGTGACGTTGAAATAGCAAAAATCTAGATATCGACAATAAGAAATGAAGCAAACCAACCAAGGGCAAATACAGCAGAAGCACGCTCTGCCGAAAAGCAGGGCCTCTTTATGCTCCGTTTCGCACAGTCTTGAGTATATCAAACCACGTGGCGGCAGAGAGAAAAGGCTGCTGTGATGAAGAGGACACGGCTTCAGTTTGTCGATCTATTAGTAGATGGCGTGGCGATCGCCCGGCCGAGCGCGTACGCTGGGGCTTGCGGGTGGACGGCTACTTCCTACTCTTTGGTCTCATGGCACGAATTCAGTGTACTTTTGGCACGGTTTTCTGCCCCGCACGACCAATAACAATGGGAAGGGGAGGCATTTTTGGTTCACTAGAGTGACCATTATTATCATCCTTGATTTTCTTTCACGGTTTAATGTATGTTGGCGGATTTTCTCAACCATGGTTCAACCTTTCGAGGTGAAATTTGGAGGGGATGATGTTTGTATTATAAATGCGTGTCTGTGCGGTATTTGGTAAATATTTTTTCGCCTATTTTTTAGATATTAGAAATTTCAGAGCTTGAAGAGGCTATTTTTTGAATGTTCCGCTCTAACTCGTGAAAGAGGAATAGAATTCCTTTGGAGTGTAAATATGACAATATACAATTGATAACAAAGGTTCCTTTCGTTGATCACGCCGAAATAACAAGTGTTTGTCATCATTTGGGAGAAAAAGTTTGCATCTACGAGGCTACGGTAGCTGGTGTGGCAGAGGTGTTACAAAAGATGCCTGCTTGGATGGAGATTGGTATGGAGTAGGCCGGAAACGGTAACAGGTCAACTCGTAACCAGGTCAACTCATAACCGAGTCTCCTGCCTGTCACAACCTCTAGTGAACCGTGTCGCCGAAAGGCTTGTTCGTTCGATCAGCCGATTGGGAAGGAGAAGCAAACCAGGCATGAGTCGGTGGACAAACGTATGGTCAACTAGGCCTACGGTAGTTACCAGCGAAGTGAGGAAGAAAGAGTAGAAATGCTGTGCATGTACAAAACAGGCAAGCAAGGAACGGGAAGCAATAGTTGGAGGGCAAGACGAATTCCAACAGATGGCGTGGCCTCTGATGAGATGTGGGAGATATCCCGATTACGTAAGACAACAATGCCCTGAACAGATGCACTGATATCCTGACAATAGGAGGCATGCAGATGTCTCTGTGAGGAAAGTTGATGTGATAATGAAATGAAACTTTATTACGCCAAAATTCGAAAATCGTATGTCAGGCAAATCGTAAAAGATTATGATGCAAATGATGCTAATTTCTGGCAGATGTAAGCGAATCACGTGAAAAAGAAAGATTATTGACTTTGCCGAGTCGAACAAGCCTCAGTCGTTTTGTGAAGCTTAGTTCCATCCACCTCCTACCACCAGGGGCAGATTACTGTCTTATTGTTCAGCGAGAGATTAGAATATATGGCTATGGAGACCATGACCATTCGAATATAACCTTACAATAGCGGGCTATTGTTTGGCGGATCTGCGTTCCAAGGACGCTGATTCCTGTCACACCTGTTTATCGGGAACTGCCTAGGGTGTTTGGGCATACCGATCCTTTCGCAGCCGGTGAAATGACGGACTCGCAGAACACGGGAGGATCTCAGTGGATCCCACGACTGCAACGTCGACGAGACACCAACCTCGTTTTGACGACAAGCAGGGTGCGAACCCTATAACGAGGCTGCTCCTCTCGTACACTACGGTAAAGGTGAAGCAGATGGGATAACACGAGCAGATGGCTGATGGCACAGCCAAACAAGAAGATGATTTTGATGATCGCATGCCAATACAATCACACAAATTAATGAAACACTACTCGGACACGGACGCGGTTCAGCATTGTCATTATTTCACCGAGATTTGCATAGAACAAGCATGCACCAATGTACACGAGCACGCCTAATGGCACACAGGCCTCCGCCAACTTCTCCTGGCACGGACATCATCTCGATGACTTTTCATGGTCACGGACGCACGACTTTTGTATCCAGTCAACTCCTGTCAGTTGAGTTTGAAACGAAGTGTGATCTTATCTTTTACGAGCATCTGTTCGACGCCGGTATGCGGAATGTGCGGATATTTCTGTAAAGACGTGATTTTCGGCAATAGTAAGCCTAGGCCAGATCAAACCGAGGCAGGACGCTCCAGGAAATTTTCATGGGCGAACTCCAACTCTGAGGAGTGAGGAGACCGCCGATTAAAATGGGCGTTTTTCGCCCCAGCATTGCGTCATAGGATGACGTCAACAATGCATTTTGCCGCCCAGGTTTGCGTCATGATATCGACGTCAGCAATGGCGGACATTGTTGAATTTACGTCCTGGAAACCATGACAACGGAGTGTTATTTCTGAGAATGTTCAGGGATGTCAGTTTCATTTCAATAGTTACCACTAGCGACACCTATTGAGGCAGTGGGCAAGGGTCCCCATTGATCCGCTGTTTGCTTATCTGAAGATGCCTGCTGGGGATCGATTCCCGGAAAGGCGGGAATCCACGCAGTTATTGCTATATATGGTCAGGTCACGAGAAGCTAGGCTGTCGTCTGCTGCCCTGGAAGACGCACCTTACCCTCTCTGCCACCATATATTGCCGAACCGGATGAGATACGTAATGAAATTTGTTGAAAGAAGAGGCGATAATGTAATATCACCGACACAGCTTGCGGGAATCCAGGGACGCAATCTGATTGGCTGAAATGCGAGCCGTATCCAGGGTCTCCGTCTGTACCGATGACGTCAGTTCCTGTAAAGATGGGCGGTACGGTGCCGTGAATAATACTCTCACTTGCCCATTTTCTTGCATTTTTGGATAAATTATGATTCATTACTCGGGAGATTTTAGATCGTATCGTGAAGGTGTCAAGGCTCTCGCTGGAGACAAGCCAAGATCGATGGACGAGTTCATACCGAACATGTGTTACTGTCAACATTTCGTTACACTCACAGCCACATCAGAAGAGGGCCTTGGTCGACATAACAGGCACGACTGGCCGAAAGCATCACCCGTATCGGGTCATTAACCCATTACGTGCTATCGGCGAACTCTTAGTGAACGCCGGGATTTTCCTCAAAGGGGTCCTTACTACAGGGTGTTTCAAAAAAAAGTTGTCATCTCTAAAATATCTCCTTGAACCCAAACCCATGAATATTTATGGCTCAGATTTTGTAAGCTGCTAGGTGTAGACATACTCATAATGTTTATGTAATGTTTGTAGGCCTATGATGGTGTCTTGTTATGACGGAACAGTGACCCCAAACGTAAAAGGGTCCGAAGTGCAGGTGTCCTCCAAACAATAAAAAAACCATGATGATGTAAGTTCACTGTGGACATTTCAATGATTGGGCTGTAGGGAACTCTGCAAGCCCTTCTGAATAAATGCTTCATTGCTTTCTGATGAATCTGGTTTTTTTGCATTTTGCACCTGCTCAGTCCGAGGCCTCTTATTCATCCACGCATGAAGCGTCAGAGCCAAAATTTCTCCAGCACCTCCATCCTGACCTATCTTCATACCAAATCTGAGCCAATAATTTTCATGGGTTTGGGTTCTAGGAGATATTTTAGAGATGACAACTTTTTTTTGAAATATCCTGTAGTTCCTAGTTAGTTTCTAGTGTCGGGTCTAGATTCCCGGGCCTCGATTGCGAATCGAAAGACAAGTAGGCCTATATACCCGACTTCAGGACTTAGAAACTCTGTCTACCTTGGTAGGCACAGTTCAGGTCAGCCAGGCACGATTCGCTGACGAATGACATTCATGTTTGAAGTCGTCATGACAGATTGAAGACCAAGCATCCTGAGTATTGACCAGAACTGTCACGTCTTCAATACCAACCATCGACAGCAGATGGTAAGGGTCACTTCAGCGGTCAGCTTGACCGTCAGCGGCCTGTCAGCTGGGTAATTGTCGAACTCATCAACGCTATAGTCTTCGACACCACTGTCATTAAGATGACGAAAATCGCTCGGTTAATCACAAGA
>NMRB01001552.1:142501-164981 GCA_002633025.1 Notospermus geniculatus | reverse complement strand
CCATTCAGCCTAACCCTCTGTGATCTACCGTCCATAAAACTTTTTATCCAGCCGGTCACCTCGGGGGTGAATCCATACTTTTCCAGTTTCAAAATCATCCTCTGGTGCGGCACCTTATCAAACGCCTTAGCATAGTCTAAAAAGACTATGTCCACACTATCACCCTCATCCAAAAAATTTAACCACGACTCAAGCGACTCCAAGAGGTTAGTGATGCAACTCTTTCTTGGTACAAATCCGTGCTGTCTCTCACTAATGAGGTCATTCCGAATAAGATGGATCAACATCTGATCCCTGATAATCCCCTCCATGACCTTACATACCACGGATGTCAGGCTAATGGGCCGGTAATTGTTAGCTCTACTTCTTTCTCCTTTCTTAAAGATGGGCACAATTGTAGCACTTTTCCAATCCTCAGGTACTGATCTTTCCTGCAGACTTTTCGTGAAAACTACTGCCAGTGGTCCAGCGAGTTCGTTCCGTAACTCCCATAGCATTCTTGGGTGGATTCCATCTGGTCCTTCTGCCTTCGTCGGGTCCAGGTTGTTCAGTTTTCTCAGGACCAATTCTCTTGTGACCTGTACATCTGGCATGGGTTCTTGAATGAACTTATTTGGAATCTGTGGTATATATCGCCACTATCGTCTCTAGTGAACACACTGGCAAAGAATTCATTAAATTCATTTATATTCCCTAATTTGGGCTATTTCTGTTTATGGTGGTATTGGGCCAAAGGCCCCATCAGAGCGCCGAAGGCGTGATCAGGGGGAGCGCGAGGTGGGGGTTCCCTCCCTCGTTCGAAAATTTTTGGAAAAAAGAGGATAAAAGACACCATTTCCAGGCATCTGAGATTCCAATATAATGTAAAACAAGACTCAAATTTGCGTGCCATTAATTTGGGCTCCGACGTTAAGTTTTGATCTGGTATCATGTATTTTAGATCTGGTGGGCCTAAGTCCTTCGGTGTGAAAACAATTCCAGCACAGCCCCATAACGATTAATGACTGACTCTTGCGCAGCCGGGCATTATTTCACCGAACATGAGACTGCTGTGATACTCTAGCATATCGTCTACTTTTTCCCGGTCATCAAACTTGCACCGATCATCAAATATACCCGGTGTCTGTTGTTTTTTGTTCATGAGGTGAGCCTGACAACTCTAAGCCAACGTATGTAAATAGCTGCCAAGTTAAGAGACCACACGCTAACGATAACGTTTACGTTAACGCTATTTCTTTGTACATGTACACAAAATATCATTAACCTAATAGCAAAAATATATATTTATGACCTAATAGCAAGAATATATATTTATGACCACACCACCACTCAGTGGTGTGGTCATTACTGTTTTCGCAGGACGCAAAATTTTTCTCTACCACTTTCCTTTCCTCCACGTTTTCGGTCAAACTAGGGCATGCACGTCAAATCTGACTTGCTCAGTCAGTCTAAAGATCTAATTAATGTTCTCTCGCACTTTCATTCAATTTTGGCAGAGATAATCAACTTTTTCAGCTAAATAGGTCGGGATCGCCGTAGTCTATAAATAGAATCGGAGTCTATAAATAGAACCGTGCGTGGTACAGGAGATCTATGCATGGCACGACGTCGTGCCTGTGTAGGCCTACATCCTGATCGGTCGTTCGGCAGTTCGTCGGACTAGTATAATACAGGATTCGAACACCGCCATCTTACGTGAACATAACAAACCAGCTTCTGGCCAAAACATTTGTGACCCTCCACCACAAAACCAGTGTCGCACAGAACATGAGCCTAAACGTACTGGCATGACACCAGGATATAAAGATAGAGACAGAATCACTCAGACCTCACAATAGATAGACAACACCGAAACTGGCAATCCACCACAAAACCAATAATCAGTTTCTCTGAGGTTGGCAAGTTGGGATCAATGCATTTGTCCGTTTCAGTATTGTCTGCCTGTCTGTTGTGAAGTCTGATCATGAGCGATTCTTTTAATCTTTATCTCCTGGTGTCATGTCGGTGCGTTTAGGCTTCCTGTACATAGAAGTATACGGTATTCGGTATACTCTATACGGTATACATATACGGACACGGCGATTTATATAGGATATATGCTGGGCTGAACTCGGCAATTTGGTCGTTCGATTTGCATTGTCGGAAAGTATGGGGATATGTCAGGACGTTTTTTACACACAACCCCCTAGTGACCGAGAAAGGGTTAGCATTTTGGGGGCACTCCAGGGCCGTATTTAACTTTTTGGTCGGGGGGGGGGGGCAGGAGCCTCTCAGTGGGGCAGAAGACCTCTTTTTGCCGTTTTTTGCCCAAATCCGCATGAAAATCACGTTTTTTGGTTGGCTCAGGAGGGGGGGGGCAACAGCCCCCTTCATCCCCTTTAAATACGGCCCTGCACTCTGTAAAATATTTCCTTTGCTGACTTATCGAACCTGAACTTTATTTCACAACCAGACACTAGTGAATACCAATATTTACTTTGTTTTTGAATTGAAATAGTTGAAATAAAAAGTGTGGAGATAAAATATTCGAAAAAAATGTAACTTAGGCTGGAATTCTCATTATATATATTTTAATGTCCCATAGCGCTTTCATTCCTCTTGGAAATCTTCAGTGGGAATGAACACATATTATTTACATGAGATATACAGTGAGTACTTAGTTAACTGGTTCTGACCCAATTTTGGTGGAAGGTCATTACAGATCATTATAATATGCAATTGAGGCCCCATAATGGGTTGTAGGTTCTAAATTCATTCATGACAGCGTGAATAGGCTTTTCTGCTTGGTCCCCTCTGTTCAGACCATGAAAATGATCAGTGTCATTTTCGTCCATGATTAATCCTTTGGTTTTACATGGAAACCGACTGACCACAACTTCCAAAACCTTTCATTCATAAAGAAACCAATCACAAACATCTGACTGAAAACAACCAGAAATCAACATCATTCATTCACTCAAGCTTTTCCAAACCAATGACTCTATAAATTGGATATGCGACCACAAAATGACTTGGTCTAATTTCTCCTGTTGTCACTGGGCCCCTTTTATGGACTTAGAAAATTTTTGAGCCAGAACCTGTTAACTATGTACTCACTGTATATACATATAACCTGTCACAAAGCAGGTTCAGGCAAAATGTTGAAATAATACCAGGATTACAATAGGCCCTGATTTTGAAAGGGCTAATTATCGAAGCGAATGAAGCGAAGCTCTAAATGGTAGGCAAGATCAAAGCAGAAATTCCTTAATCACTCTGACAAGCCTGTGCAAAATAATTATATTATTAACGGTTTAATTCCGCTTTAAACTTGCTGATGAAGTAATTTTCTTGAATCCTTCTTCGAGTTATTGACTCACTTTTCATTTTAAAGAATGGAAAGAATTGAAATATGTTGTATGTGCAAATTCATCCGATTCCGTATGTTGGTTGTTTCTCCCACATATGTTTGTTTGCATCCTTGACAACGAATTACATAAACAGCATTTAAAGTATCACAGTTCATAGAAGCATTTACGTGAAAGGTTTCCCCTGTGTTAAATGTATAAACTTACATGGTTTATAAACGTAAAGGTCTCCCCATCCGCTGTCTCTTGTTCCGGCCGAATTACTTGCTCGGCACTTGTATGCCCCACTCACAGGCACTGGGCTGCCACCCTGGTGAAGCACTCGCTTTTCTGTCACTGGATTAAAGATATATTTCTGACCTGTACCAATAGGTCCTTTACTCTCCCAGTCCTCACTACCATCTCTACTCGTTGAATACTTATACCATTTGTATGTGATTGTTCCTGCCCCAGGTTGATCTGCATCACAGACGAGTTCACGATATGATCCGATGGCAGCAGTTCTAAAACCCGACAACACTGGAGTTTTTGGTGGAACTGAAAAGAAAATGGCAACACAAATATATCTTACACTGTGTCTCAAAGGTCGGCGCTAGGCTCATTATACTTCTGGTACCTCGACTTGAAAATGCCAGCCTGAAGAAGAAGACCCCGTTTGGGGTCGAAAATTTGCGAAATTTGCTAAATTTCTGGAGGACGACTTCGGTTATTATATGAACAATAGAAGCGGGCACTTTTTACAGGGGCACATTCTTTACTGTTACAATGACGTTGAGGATCGCCTGGTCCTCGATTTCTCTGTCATAATCTCAAACATGCACAAGACAATGGTTGACAGGCGAATAAAGTTACATGTAGACTTACCGAGGAGATGGACGTAACACACAAACGTCATGAATGTCAAGATGAAATATACCCCGAGCGACAGTCCGTTGGCCATATTTCTGTGTTTACTGGATATGGCATTGGTTTATTTCTGTGATGTAGGTGTATATGTAAGTCGAGATCATTTTGAATGCGAAAATAGGTCGTACTTTGAGTGGAGTTAAAATGACAACACCAAGAAGGAAGTTGACAAAATCGTAAAAAAATCAATTGTTCCAGTTCTGTTTGCCTGGCTATAAAATACATACATAGGCCTGTGTATAACCTCTCTTAATCTATTTTTGACGATACCTAAATATGATTAACCCTTACGCGCCCAAACTCGCCGTTTGGCGAGCGTGGCCTGTCGTACACCCCTCGGACATTCAAACTGACATGAATCGTATCCAGTAGACCGATTATGTTCTCTTTGCATATTTTCTAATGCGAGACTAACCCCCCCCCCCCCNTTATAGCTTATCGCTCTGTGTATTTCTAACTGGCGATCGTTCAAGAAATGGTTCTTATTTATTTCTAACCTGATTATACAATTTTATGACCGATGGGTCATAATACATTTTGTATTTGGTAGAGCAATGATTTATTAGCAGTAAAAAATGTGCTCGAGAAATAGCCAATTTAATAAAATGAAATGGTCCATGGACTAGCAATAGGAGCTGTCAGTAAGTTGACCAATAGGTGTCACTACGGCCCAATTCAATGCAAAAACGGACCCATTCATTCTTCACCGAGCACCAATCACGTGGATTTTCCTGTGTTATTGGTCCGCTAGAACTTTGCTGCCATCTTTTGGCAATAGGCGCAGTTGACTGCTCCTAAAGGAGCACAGGATGCAATCTCTTACCGGTATTTTGACTGCCGATGTAGAGGGAGCCACCTAGCGGCAGCAATATGAACTACAAAACAACCATTACGAAATCTACACGTAGTACATGTACATCAGGTTCACCAGCCGGCAACGTAGCTAGTCCCTGGATTGGAGAGTGGCGCGCACGGCGATGGTGGCGCCGGCTGTTGAGAAAAAGTGGAAATACCGAGCTCCTTTAACGTCCAAGTTCTCTGCTGAAGCGATCCATAGGTTTCTACAGCAAACCAACATTCACTTGATGAAGCTAGATGGGATCTTATTTCTGTGAGATGGTAACTTATGGTCTGATAATCATCACTGGCCCCACTGGCATCCATTTTGTCATTGTAGCCAGCCATGGGGATCGCAAGTCCAGCAACCACAGGTCATGGTTTCACCGATGTTGAGGCACTGTTAGCCAGCACAGCTCAGCTGAAACATACTAACGCTTTCTCTTTCGTTTCTTTCCTTCACTATATTTTCTCCTTTAAATATACAGAAATTGGTTTAATTACAATGATATCGTATAGACCTCGTAAGAAGCAACTCTTAGTGCGTCATTGTGAAGCATTCCTCGTAATACAAAATCTGAACATCGACCTCGATAACAGGATGAACATGTATTTATTTGTCAGCATAACATTTAACAATTAAATCTAAGCAAGTTTGTCAGCGTAACATTTAACAATATTTGAGACGAATCATGCCGACATTGGAGGCCACATGCATACAAAGTTCTAAAAGTACTGGTATATATATTACAATAAAAACGGTCAACACGTTGTCTTCCAATCTCCAACGCAGAGGTCAGACGGTTTCGCCTTACTGACTCTGCCTTCAAACGTCAGTGCCCCGTACTTCTTTTCGCGTAGGAAGGGCGTCATTTAAGATGGCTGCCTCCTTATTGCACGTGGTTATGTTTACACTCACAAAATCATGTGATCAAATTCGACGAAGCTGCTTGGTCCATCGATTTGGTTGCTTCTAAAATAGAAACTATTTCTGCCGGAACGACCGAACCGAAGCACAGCCATACGTGTAATCCGCCGCAAAATAGTGCAACACAAAATAATGAACAAATGTTTAAAAATCATGGTGTGTTTGGTGTTTTGGTACACTTCTAAACTTGACAGTACGATTATGATTTTATTAGGGTGGAAAACTAGCTGTAGATCAGTTTTTATTCATTCTGCTCATTCCCAGCAGAAGTGAATGAGGGCGTTTGAAACCAGTGGTACAAGTGGAGCAAACCGAAAACGCGGAACGCCGTACCACTGGGCTAGCGAGTTTGGTTGTCTTCTTGAATAAACACTGTCTTCAGTGATGTCAGGGATGTCTGACATGGACCACCAAGGTGTAGTTCGACAAATTCTTCATCTGTTGCAAGCGTCATGGAAGTCTAATGGAAGATCCATCTATTCTAGGCTAATATAAGGGTCGTGGTTGGTCTCGTTGTGTTCTCACAAGCTCAAAACGACGGTCGATGGTCCGTATAGCTGAAGTTAATCTTCCTTGTGTCTCAGGTCAGAGTAGGTCTGTTCGCCAATCACGTCTGCCTGCAAAAGGAAATAAGGATTCCATATAAGGTGTTTTCAGATGAAAAGACGTGGTTCGTTGCTGTTCATGTTATTTGTCTTTTTCTTGGAAGTTTCTAAACGTATACAGGCCTAGTGGTTTGTCTAGTCAATGGGAGACTTTACTGCCGTTAGAGGCCACCACCAGTTAGCGGTTATAGAACGTCATGGAATTTGACGTCACAGAGAAGAAGTGCACGCCACGACGTCATCATGACGACGTGGACGCCATGGCTTTAACGTCTGTGACGTCAAATTTTGTGACGTTCCAGGACCGCAAACAGGCAGCCTCTAACTGTGATCTTGGAGGAATTATTAATTCCTCCAAGCTGTGATAGTCTACCATTCCATCGTCAGAATATTCAGCTTTGAAAATATTTTACACCATCACTTTCTATGTTCCCCAATGATTACTTTTTCGCTAACAATCCATTTGTTTTCAGCGATTTCTGGTGAAACCATCTGCTTACCGTGATGTTTAACTCGGCATATGGTTTCTCTTTTATGTCGTAGGGTTCAGCATAAGTATCTAAAAAAAATAACACAAAAATAACATATTTTAGGAATTGTATGCTTAACGTTCATCAATATGGGCCTACTTGACTTTCTTAGATGACGTTAAGCAGATGCCATCAATCAGTGCAGCCCTGTAGGGGTGTCATCTCATCCATGAACAGCGACCACCTCCCACTCCCTTGCCTGCTCCGCAAAAATACAAATTCCATTCCCACTTGGCCGTACACTGCGTCCTCCGATCACGATTGACCGGTAGGGTACATTCTAAAAACAAATTTTTAGTGCCTGCTTTTTGCAACCCGTACCTTTAACTGATGCAGTAACGTTTAAATATTCCGGTTCTTGAGCCTCGTTCTCGCCTGGTGAGGTACCATCGTTTTCTCCAGCTGAATAACAACATATTTACAAATACATGTAGCCTACTAAGAAAAATAACATGAAAGGAGGAAACATTGTGGTTATGGATATCTCGTCGACCGCCGGCTGCAGCTGTTGCTTGCGTCCACAGTTTCGCACTCCTTGTCTTTAAAGGAGCACTGTATTGGACCTCAAATGGGCATGACTGCCGACGTAGAGGTTGCACCTAGCGGCAGCAATACGAACTACAAAAATCCATTACAAAATGTACGTAGTAAATCGGTCAATTCGGCGACAACGTGCAGTTAGTCCCTTGGGTTGGAGAGTGGCGCCGGCTGTCGAGAAAAAGTGGCAATACTGTGCTCCTTTAAATGATATATCAGTGTATCTTAGATATCTGTTTGCCGATATTTTGAATTCATAAAAACATTGCACGTCGTACCTTTCGCAATATGCCTGTTGTTTTTGCAAAATGGTCTAGCCCACACAAAAGTACTGGGCCAACCCAGAGAAAGTCCGATAGTGCTACCGACGCCTATCGGCAGTTAGTTATAACGCATTTCCCATTAACTAAACCCCCGATAGGCACCGAAAGCACTATCGGACTTTCTGTGCGGTCGTCGCTGTTCGATGGAAAAAATACAAGGTTCGTTCAAGCATTTGAATTTATCTTAACCTACCATCGAATGCTGGATTCATGTTAGCATAAATCGGCTCTGTTCCCATTTTGTTTGCTGCTGAATTACTCAGCGCTGGACCACTTTGCTCCTTTTTTGAACCTAAAAGGAAAAGTGCTTAATCGTGGTTAACACAGTCATGGCCATATTGGAACGATGAGGCTGTTTTGAAAATGGGCCCCCGGCAGAGTCATGTTATTAAACCTGACGGTTGCCCTGGACTTAATTACCGAAAATATCATTCGTTCGTCCTTACCCGAGAAACAAGCCATGTTCCTTCTGTGCAGTATGAAAATCGTAACAACAACAGCCACAATCACCAGGATATTAACAGCAACTGTTACGCCAACTATCATCCCAACGTTGGTTCCAACTTCTCTTGTTTCGCCATCTTTTACCCAAATATAAGTACCACCTTCCTTAGTTTCAGTAACAGGTGCTGAGCGAAATACGAGATCTTGTCCATCAAACACCTCCAAATACAAGACAAGGACACTCTTCACCATGGCCGACCCCTCGATCACGAAACTTGTCTCTCCAGCTGTCTGATTCGTCACTAAATGATACCGACAAATTCCAAGCTTATCTAGGCGACAGTATTTGATTTGAAGTTTGGTAAACGAATGTTGAAGGGGAACCCATCTCGCCGTCATTCTGGTGCCGTGCCGCTTAACGTATGTCAATGTTGTGTTTGGATTTACTGGAATGAAAGATGACGTACAGTTAAGCCCGAATTTATTCATAGCCCATGAAAAATTGCAGGAAAAATATTTAGAAAATGCACATTAGCTGAACTGGCACGTCTTAGGCTTCATTGAATGACTTTTAATCGAAATGTACAGAGATTTAAAAATTATGGGCAAAATATCACAGAAATATCACATATTTCAAAATATCATGAAAAACTTAACTTTTTAAAATTTCAAATATTTGATTCGAAATCGACAGTCATATCATCCTCTGACCAATTCTAAAAATTACAGTAAAGAAAGTTTTCGAAAATCAATTGCATTTTCACATTTGATATTTTGATAATTTCAAGAATTTTGAAAAAAATCGAATGCCATCAGGCCCACACAGTCAAATGAAAAAAGATTCCACCTAATTCTCTGACTTGTTCAATCATACGAGATAGTAATTTGAATAAATGGCAAAAAGTGAAGAAAAAGATATCAAAATCATTCAGCTTTTCAAAATTATACCACAAAAACGAAGAGGTATTTTAACGCCAATATTTCGTCACAACGGTTCCATGATAAGGTTGTACGATATGAAATCAATTTCGAATCAAATATCTGAAATTTTCAAAAGTTAGGTTTTTCATGATATTTTGAAATTGTGATACATGTATCTTCGTGATATTTTGACAATATTTTTCAATCTCTGTACATTTCCACTAAATGTCATAAAATGAAGCCACAGCTGTGCCAGTTCAACTGATAGGTGTTTTCTAAATATTTTTCCTGTAATTTTTCATGGGGTATGAATAAATTCGGGCTTAACTGTAGATCTTTAACGCAAATCTGAATTCAAACAAGAAAAGGACATCGGAGCGATGTCAATGGTTTCCGATGAGAAGTTTACTACTCTAGAGCTAGTTATCTGTGACCTTGACCTCTGACCTTGAGAAGTATTGCGTAACTGGAACAGGGATCCTTGATTAAACCAATAGGGGATGGTTAATGCAGGCTTCTAATTAGTTTTCCCCTGAAATTCTGAGTAGATTTGCACTTTAGAACTGTTTGACCTTGACCTCTGACCTTCAAGGTCATTGTGTAATCTGAAAGCGCATCCTTGATAACCTAGGTGTAGATGGAGGTTTTAGGCTTCCACCATCACCAGGTTCTGTCTCATGTTATTTGTGATGGTTGGCTGTGACCTTGACCTCTGACCTTGAGAAGTACATGTATTGCATAACTGGGACAGGATCCCTGATTAAACCTATCGGGGATGGTAAATTCAGGCTTCTAATTCGTTTTTTCCTGAAATTCCGAGGAGATTTTCGCTGAAGGGAAGAACTGTTTGACCTTGACCTTGACCTCTGACCTTCAAGGTCATTGCGTAATCTGAAAGCTCATCCTTGATAACCTAGGTGTAGGTGAAGGTTTTAGGTCTCTACAATCACCAGATTCTGATTTATGTCATGTTATCAAATTTGAATATCAAATCTCACCACGATATCAGCAAATATCATGCGACCGAGCAGGTGCAAACAGAAAATTTCAGTTGCAATAACATCCGTGGATGGGCAATGATGTTGTGATATCAGTTTCACGTCGCTTACTGTGGCAGATCTCCCGACATGTCAAAATATCAAATTTGATATATCAATATCATTATGATGCTGACACTGGAGAATAAATTTGTTGATGCCAATATCTTGCCAAGGACCATAAACATAGGGAAGGAACTTGTTACTAGTGCTCTACCTGGCGTCGGAGACAAGTTATTCAAGAAACAAAAGTGTGACAGACAAAATCTCAACTTTTGATATATCAATTTCACCATGAACCAGGTAACGGAGACTGGAAATTTTCATTCCATCTTGTAGCTCAGGTCATGAAACCTGGGGGTAGGTCACATTTCCAGGTCTGTAGCTCTTGCAGGAACAAAGTTACAGGTGTGACAGACTGAACAGACAGACAGACAGACAGACAGACAGACAGACACACACACACACACAGACAGACACCACGACCAAACACTATATGGTTTCCGATCTTGAGATCGGAAACCATAACAAGAACAGGACATCGGAGCGATGTCAATGGTTTCCAATCCTGAAGATAGTGGCCAATATACCACCAGCCAATTTCCGGGTGAAGGTATGAGAAAGTTACTACCCTAGAGCTGGTTGGCTCTGACCTTGACCTCTGACCTTGAGAAGCATCATCAGGTCCTGACTCATCTCATGTTATCAAATTTGCATATCAAATCTCGCCATGATATCAACAAATATCATGCGACCGAGCAGGTGCAAACTGAAAAATTCAGTTGCAATAACATCCTTGGATTGGATGAGCTATATGATGTTGCGGTACCAGTTTCAAGTCGCTTACTGCACCAAATCTCCCAATATGTCAAAATATCAAATTTGATATATCCATATCATTATGATGCTGACACTGGAGGATAAATTTATTGATGCCAGTATCTTGCCAAGGGTCATAAACATAGGGAAGGAACTTGTTACTAGTGCTCTAGCTGGCCTCGGAGACAAGTTATTCAAGAAACAAAAGTGTGACAGACAAAATCTCAACCTTTGATATATCAATTTCACCATGAACCAGGTATCGGAGACCTGAAAGTTTCATTCCATCTTGTAGCTCAGGTCATGTTACCTAGGGGTAGGTCACATTTCCAGGTCTGTGGCTGTTGCAGGAACAAAGTTACAGGGTGTGAGAGACCGAACAGACACACACACATACACACACACACCGACACACAGACAGACAGACAAACACCATGACCAAACACAATATGGTTCCCGATCTTGAAGATCGCGGGAAACCATAACTAAACACCTCACCACGGCATACAGTATGCATTAGGTGACTCTTTCTCCCTTCCCACCTTGATAAGACTGGTGTCCTGTCCAACCTATATATAACCAGTGGTAACAGCGAGGCTGGACTGATACTATGTCGAAACAAAAATGGCCGCCATAGCTTCACCACTTGAGAAGTTCAACGTGCTGTTATAGCGTGACTACATGTAACCTTTCATCAGGTAAGGCATTAAACATGCTTTAACTTATTTTTATATTTTTTATGTGTAGCAACACCCCCAATGCCTAATTGGTGACTTAGGTCATTCAAATAGATAGATTTGAACAGTCTTGTCCAGCATGCGTTCAAAACAAAATATCAAACCCAGAAGTATACACGTGCCACCGAAAGTAGTTCCGGGAGCAATATGGCGCTGTCCGATATACGTCCGAGTTACGATGCGCGTGCAAATCGTTCTCTGACGTTCAGATTGAAATGATATTTTGATTATAAATTCTATTCAGAGAAAACAACGTACTTTTTTTCCTTATTTGAAAAGTGAAAACTGACATCCCGACGTCGTTCATGACTCGAACATAGTACTCCCCGTAATCATCCTGTGACACAGCTTCCTTTATCAAGGTGTATGTCTTATCATTGACTTTCGCGGCATAAAATCCTTGATCAGTCGCCGGTCGATTGCGATGATCAAACCAGGTCACATTTGTAGGTGGCGGCTTCGCCATCACATGCAGGACCAGCGTGGCACTCTCCAATGGCTTGCGGGAGACCGTGACAACCTTCGGAAATTGGGGATCCCATCGGGCTTTGTCTGGAAGAATGGTGATAGTACATGTACAATGGGTGATATTCAAAAAATGCAGCAAATGCTTTTACTTTAGGTTTTGCAGTACATTTACATTGGACCCCGCTGTCCAGTTCTTAAGTAAAAGCATTTGCTAACTTTTATGAATACCAGCCATTGTGTTGCCAATGAATAAACTAACAGGCAAACTTTTTTTAATTTTGTACCTTTTTATTGAAATCTGACGGAGGTTCTTCACTTTTACGGAGGAAGCGGATAACTGTTGGGCTAAGAATCCATTCACGCGAATTTCGAGCGATGCGATGCCGCATTCTTTGTCCGTGACCAACGCCGCGGAAACATACAATGGTCGCGGCGTCGGACCACTAGAAATTCGATGCTAGCTGTAAGCTAGGCGCATGTATGCGGTTCGTGCTCCGGTGCGGCAACGGTAGGGGTGTTTGTAAAGTCGACTGACCCGGCTGAATGATGAGTCGAGCAGCATTAGGTCAGTCAACTTTAAAAACACCCCTACCGTTGCCGCACCGGAGCCTAGCTTTAAGCCAGGCGCACGTGTGCGGCAAATCTCGATGTGGCAGGGGTGTTTTTTAAAGTCGACTGACCCGGGTAAATGACGAGTCGGCAGCGTTGGGAAAGTTAACTTTAGAAACACCCCTATCGCATCGAGATTTGCCGCACATGTGCGCCTAGCTTAAAGCTGAACTGCATGAACGAAAACCCCCATGCGACGAGCAAGAGAAACATGATAGACCCAACGACGCCAGGAGGGCGCCACCTTATTTGTCTTCGTGCAACAGAGCTGTCAACATCTCGGGATACCTCCTACTACTCAAAGAAAAAATTACAATCATTTAGACGGGATTCGAACCGTCGACCTTCTGATTTATAAGCCACCGCTCTATCCATTCGGCCAACGAGCCAGCTGACAAGGATATGATTTGTGTTTGTCGTAGATGTAGGCCTTCGACTTGCGTAATACATGTAATACTGTGAATAAGAGAAAACACAAAAAGCATACCAACAAGATCGGTAGCCGAATGGGGAAGATGGTGGAGCAGAGATAACAGGGCGCGGGTTCGATTCCCAGCTGGGTCGAACTTTCTTCTTTCAAAAAAGTGTTCAGCAGGAGCTCACTAAAGGATGTTGACACCTTGACAGCTCGAAGACAAATAAGGTGGCGCCCTCCTGGCATCGTCGGGTCTATCATGTTCTGAGCCTTCGTTTGAGGTGTTTGCAGGGCGTTAGCATTTCTCTTGCTCGTCGCATGGGGGCTTTTCATTCATGCAGTTCAGCTTTAAGGGCACACAAACCAAAGATATAGGCCTACACGTGGCCCATGCCTGACAGTTGGCGTACTTACACAATATATTGATATTTATGGTTGCATCAGCAACACCTCCAGGTAAATAATTGACCACTCGACAACGGTATCCTGTCTGTGTGTACTTCACTGATCTAACCGTTAAAAGCTCAGATGTTTCGTTTGGTATTTCTTTGTTGCTGTCCATATAATACCAACTGTAACTATACGTTGTTGGGTTGCCTCCACTGGCTTCACAGGTTAATGTAACGTCATCCCCTTCTTGCACTGTCGTGCGATTTGTCGACACAGATGCGTTAGGAGGATCTGAAATGATCATGATAATCTTGATTTTTGATCACCTAAAGATATTTGCCAGACGGACTTACTAATATATGCGTTAAAGGAAATGAAGAAAGCAGTTCAATACCCTACTTACAATATACCTGTGATGGTCACGTCTTTTTAACCAGGTTTTCGAAGAAAGTCCTGGTTATTAAATTACCGAAAGTGGCGGGCGTTCGGGCGGTCGGGCGTCCGGGCGGTCGGGCGGTCGGGCGTCCGGGCGTTCGCTTTTCTCTTGTCCGACTGATAACTTAAAAACGACTTGAGATTTTCTTTTGAAATTTTTGGGACATGTTGCTTGTAAGTAGACGTTGGTTCCTTTCGATATTCAGCGTCATTCGATTCAAGGTTTGGCCAATAGGGGGCTAAATGTGAAAACAGAAAAAGTGCTATTTCTCCTGAACAAATGGACGGATTGTCACCAAATTTTTATCATAGGTATATCTAATGACGATACATAACATAATACCCGGGTTTTTCATTTGACCTACTTTTCAAGGTCGCAGAGGTCAAAGTTCGGCAAAAGTTACGAACTTGGCAGGTGTCGTCGTTTTCTCACCTAGCCACTTCATACCTTGCATAAATGTGTACTAGAGGGATACCTTCTGAAATACGAAGTTTCGGGCCGATCGGACATCCAATATGGCCGCCAGGCAGCGTTACCCGAAAATCATCTTAGTGTTATAACATGGGGACGACTTCAGATTTTCTTGTGACATTTTGTGGACATGTTGCTTGTGAGTAGACATTGTTTCCTTTCGATATTCAGCATCATTCGATTCAAGGTTTGGCCAATAGGGGGCTAAATGTGAAAACAGGAAAAGTGCTATTTCTCCTGAATGAATGGACGGAACGTCACCAAATTTTTATCATTCGTATATCTAATGACGATACATAACATAATACCCGGGTTTTTGATTGGACATACTTTTCAAGGTCACAGAGGTCAAAGTTCGGCAAAACTTACGAACTTTGTTTCCGACTGATAACTTAACAACGACGTGAGATTTTCTTTTGAAATTTTTGGGAGATGTTGCTTGTAAGTAGACGTCGTTTCCTTTCGATATTCAGCGTCATTCGATTCAAGGTTTGGCCAATAGGGGGCTAAATGTGAAAACAGAAAAAGTGCTATTTCTCCTGAACAAATTGATGGATCGTCACCAAATTTTTATCATACGTATATCTGATGACGATACATAACATAATACCCGGGTTTTGGATTTGACCTACTTTTCAAGGTCACAACCACAGACACCTAACAATGCCTCGTCATTTCAGCCTCTACCTCATTTTATTCACGACGCAACTTCGAAAACCTGGTTATTCGCCACGCCCAGTGTGCGCCTTGTTTCAAACTTGTTTGATTCCTGCCCTCTATTGACAATGTTGTTGAACTACATGTACCCGATACATGTATAGTCCGACTCAGGCTAGAGGTGACATCAAAGGAATTTGAGTTATGCGAGTTGTGGGAAATGTGACATGAACTGTGGTTTCTTAACAGACCCAAATAATCCAAATGGACAGGGTCTCTAATAGCCATTGAATAAGAGTGTTCTAATAGCTATTGTATAATGCCTTATCAAAGTGAGCATGTGGTTTTCCTTGGATTTTACTTGTGGTCAGTGAATGGTCTATTTCACATACCAAACATTCCTTTGATGTCACCTCTAGCCTGAGTCAGACTATACCACTGACTTATCAACCTTGCCCCATGTGGAGTAACTCTCGTTCCTAGGGTATCCACGTATGCATTGCATTGAAATCATAAATTCTCCAACACTGGGGCGAAAGGCAAAGCTACGGTGTTGGAGATTGATGGAATCATCGCTGGTGGCGCCAGCTGTCGACAAAACTGGCAATACCGTGGCCCTTTGACTGTGACTTAGAACTAGGAAGCCAGATGAATTGATATACCTACATGTAACGTTGTATGTTTTTGTGTCTGATCTCATTGTCAAAGCTGGATATCCAGGAACTGTCGCCTCACAATAGTACTCAGCCTGGTTGTCGTCTTTAGCCATCACCCTCTCTTGACCTTGAGTGACCTCCACTGGTGTACCTCCTGACCTCTTGAAGTAGATCTTCAGGGTCGGGGTGGGCTTGCCCCCTGTTGCTATACATGTGAATTTGTCCTTCTCTCCAACATGTGACGATGTCTTCCCAGATGATACAATCACCGAGTCTGGCTTATCTGTCATAATGAGAATACAGTTATCATTAAAGTGTCACTGTATGCATGAGATGTGCCTCACTATCCCTCCCCTGGCGGCGGAATCGGGAACCAACGTGAAAATGCTGGTGTCCTGTCCAACACATACAAAGCCAGTGGTAACGCCTGGGGAGACTGTATACCATGTCGAAATTTTAGGTGATAAAAATGGCTGCCATCCTTTTCATCACTTGAGAAGTTCAACACGCTGTTATAGCGTGACTAACCCTTCATCAAGTAAGGTTTCATGCTTCAACTCATTTTGTATGTGTGGCAAAAGTCTCAACGCCAACTTTAGATCATTCAGATAGGTGGATTTAAAAAGTCCTGTCGAGCACAGGTTGCCCTCTTATGGTCAAAGGTTACGTGCCCCCCCCCCACGAGAGAGAAAACCTAATGCATACAGTGGCGCTTTAAAACCTGAGACAGCGATTGCCTTTTCTTCAGATGCGATGCTTTACAGTATCTATATAATAATGCTGGAAGTCGGCTAAATAAAGTCACACTTGGAAGCTTTGTTTTGTCTTGAAATTCGGCATGATGATAGAGGATACCATATTGTATCCTGATGCAACGGGTGGTTGATTTTGCGCAGAGAACTTTGTTGTGGTCGCAATTTTACTTTTTTTAGCAGTGTTGTTCGATTGCTTTCTAAATTCTCCCTACTGCACCACGTTGGGTGCACCTATTCCACCAGGACCGGGCATTCTATCCTCGGTTGAATCACAATCGCCGGTCGCCACGGGTAGTTGCTAGTACTTACAATAAACAGTCAGTGTCTTATCACTGCTGGTCGCCGACCCCACTGCATTTCTGGCCACACATTTATAGACCCCAGCACTCTCCTTCTTCACTTGGAAGTCATAACTTGAAGATGTCGTCAGCTTGGTATTACCCTTGTACCAGTCATATGTATCACCAGGTGGTGAGGCCTCACACTTCAGGTTCAGCTGTGTCCCAACCAACACTGGTCCAGAAGGAAATCCGGTGATCTGAGGTTTGCCAGGCGGGGCTGAAAGTGAAACAACAAGGGTTCCTTCTGGTGAATGAATCACTGAGTACTTAGTAGTACAGAGATGTTACAGGCCCATGCACTTCATGAGACAAAAGTACACCATGACTTTGCTAGCGAGGATTCCGTCTAACTCTCAAAAATTCGTTCTTTTTAGCTCACCGGGGTGAGCTATTACGATGGTGCAGCGTCCGTCGTCGTTGTCCGTTAGCAGAGCACATTTCGTAACCGCTGGGGCTATTGATCTGAAACTTAGTGCATGTACATATAAACCGCTAGGTCATATGACCTATGACACCAAGTTTTGGTCCGATTCGATTCTTGGCTTGGTCACCAGGTGGCTAAAAGCAAAAACACAAAAAGTGCAATAACTCCTGAACTAACGACTGGATCATCTCCAAATTGTTATCATGGTGTACCCAATGAGGATACATAACATATTTAACGGGTTTTTGATTTGACCTACTTTTCAAGGTCAACTCGAGGTCAAAGTTCAGAGTTTTGCCTTTTGGTGCACATTTCGTAACCGTTGGGACTATTACCTGCTGAAACTTGGTACAAACATACCCCTAGGTCATACGACGTATGATACCAAGTTTCGGCCCGATTCGATTCTTGGCTTGGCCACCAGGTGGCCAAAACCCATCTCCAAATTTTTAGCTCACTCGTGAGCTTTTATCGTCCTGCGGCGTCCGTCGTCGTCGTCGTCCGTCGTTGTCCGTTAGCAGGGCACGTTTCGTAACCGCTGGAGCTATTGATCTGAAACTTGGTGCATATATACCCCTAGGTCAGATGACCTATGACACCAAGTTTCGGTCCGATTCGATTCTTGGCTTGGCCTCCAGGTGGCCAAAACCAAAACCACAAAAAGTGCAATAACTCCTGAACTAATGACTGGATCGTCTCCAAATTTTTATCATAGGTGTATCTAATTACGATACATAACATACATGTATATAACGGGTTTTTGATTTGACCTACTTTTCAAGGTCACAGAGGTCAAAGTTCGACAAAAGTGACGAACCTGCCACAGGTTTCATTATTTCACCGAGCATAAACATGTATTAGAGGGGTACCTTCAAAACTACCGAGTTTCGGTTCGATCGGACATCCAATATGGCCGCCAGGTGGCGTAACGTGAAAATCGACCAAGTGCTATAACTCAGGAACGCCTTGACCCAGAGTTCTCGAACTTGATATTTACCTCCCTCTAGGTGACCTTTACAAGCACGTCAAATTTCGGCCTGATTAAACTTCCAATATGGCCGCCAGATGGCGTAACCTGAAAATCATCAAATGTGCTATAACTCAGGAACGACTTGACCCAGAGCGCTCAAATGTGCTATATGGCTCCCTCTAGATGACCTTTATGTGCATGTGAAGTTTTGGCCCGATCGGACATCCAATATGGCCGCCACGCGGCAAACCCAACAATCATTGAAGTCCTGCAACTTGGGAATGACTTGACCCAGATTGCTCATAACTGACATGTACCTCTCTCTGTCATTACACTGTATGTCCAAACGAGTGAGCATATGGTCCATGGACCATTTCATTTGTCATAGGTGTATCTAATGAGGATTCATGACACATGTAACGGGTTTGTGATTTGACGTACTTTTCAAGGTCACATGGGTCTCAGTTAACCAATGACGCCAGGTTTCGGTCTGATTTGATTCTTAGCTTGGCCACCAGGTGGCAAAAGCGAAAACTCAAATTCCAGTAATTCCTAAACTAAAGTCTGGATTGTCTCCAAGTTTTCATCATCGGTGCATCTAGTGAGGATACATAACATGTAACGGGTTTTTGATTTGACCTACTTTTGAAGGCCACAGAGGTCGAAGTTCAAAATTTTGTCATTTGATGGCACGTTTTGTGGCTATTTGACGTACTGTAATATCTTCTTACTTGGTGTAATCAGGTGCCTGGGTCCCCTCTGCACCTGCAACTCAAGGCTTGCCCGGGAACATTTCGATTTAACATTTGTCATTTGTTCTTCTGGTACATTCAACCAGGTGAGCACATGGTCCATGGACCATTTCACTTATATAAATGATGTGTTGTGTCCGTGCTACCAAAAGCAGTGCTTGAATTACGTACGACAGGTTGGAAAATCAGTTCCATACAACTTGGAATTTTTGTTCTACATGTAGATGTAAGCATGGCGCACACGAGCGACAAAATCAAGGCGACTGCCGACGAGACCATCGCTGGCGACGTCGTAGGAGACCATCGCTAGCGACGTCGCTCGCCGACCACACTGGCGACCATTTTTGTGAAGAATCCGCAAACGACAGACGACCTCCCGGAGCGACTTCGCCACAGACCATCGTCAGGTCGCATCGCATTAATTTGCGGATCTTTTTCCTGGTCGGCCGACAAGTCGCGAAGATAATCGGCCTTGGCGACCAAAGTTCAACATGTTGAATTTTGGTTGCCAGGATCTTCGGTCGCCGAGCGCAAATATGTTTTTGAGGGGAGGTTTTGTCATAGCATAAATAGTCCGCATATGATGCAACGACCACCTCAACCGATCAGGTAGGCGATGAAACTGATTAGTCGGTCGATCAGGCGACCAGTCGGTTGGGACGATGATTTGCCGCAGACATGGGGTCAAATCTATCAGATTTCTGGTCGTTTTGGCGGTCTTGTCGGCAGTCGCCTTGATTTTGTCGCTCGTGTGCGCCATGCTTAAAGTGAAAGGAAAAATACCTCGAACGATTGTCTCGACTGGATTGCTGCTACAGGATAGACCTGCATCCGTACATATCCAATAACCAGAATCCGAAGTCCGAGCATTAGTAACTTGAAGGTTGAAGGTTCTAGATGTGGAGCTTGGCTTACTGCAGCTACTCCAGCTGTAGCGTGAGATGGGTGGAGTACGACATCCGAGGCTGTTCGCTCTTGCGATCTCTTTAGCACCAGATGATGTATCGCTCTTTTTCGTCCACGTCACAGTGAATCCACTTGGATTCGGGATGTAACAGTTGACGGTGAATGTGCTTCCAACGGCATGATTTGATGATGAGACGCTGACGGTGTACAGAGAACCTGAAACAGACCAAATCTAAAATTCACTTAAGCATGGCGCACACGAGCGACTAAAATGGGGGCGACTACCGATGCGACTACTAGGTCGCATGCGATAATTNCATACCCCTCCTTGCCCTTTCTTCATTCAATTTCCATTTTCTGATGTAGGGACCATCAAATTTGCTGTCAAGCAAATTTCACAGTTCTAGTTACGGATTGTGGTTTCATGGAATAGAGATCCATTTCACCATGCATTCAAGAATTCCACGGCTCTATTGCCAGTGGCTGACAAAGGCTTTGGATTTTGCGTGCGTGAGTGCATTCTTTATTGATACAAGTTGTATACTGCGGCATTTGACTGACAAATACATGTAGGCCTAGTGATATCCCACCACCTCATGTCTTATTCGCAAGAAACTGACCAGGCCTACTCCTCTGCGCCATTGGTCAATCAATGCAGGTGGGAAACGGGCTCTGACATAATAATGAACTGGGGGCGGCACTTCGGCATATAGTGCATTGATGTTATAGAACCGACTCTACGGTATCAACAGCCTGCTGTGGTCAGCAGTGCCAACCATCACCAACAGGAGAAGCTGGACCTCTGCGACCTTACAACTGCAATTTTGGTGTATTAATGTGGTTGAAATACCCGTATGTTACAATTACATGTACACGTATGTGGCTGAATGTCACTAGGGAGTTTTCGCAAAGCCCCCGAAACGCCAGCGCGAACGTCTATCCTTATGTTCGGTGCTCTCTTCCTGGGATCGGAGCGCACATTGGGTTTGTCGTTCGCGTTGGCGTTTCGGGGGCTTTGCGAAAACTCCCAACTGTTTAAAGGGAGACATGCGAAAAATATTGCCCGGCGGGCACAAGTTGTCGTTGTTTTCATTAGCGCACAGCGCCGTCTGTTAATACGCGGTGACACTACGCTGTAGCACAGGCCCCTGGAGAACTATCAGTGAGTTTAGAACACGTACCTAACCAAAAAACACTAGTTTGTAAAAAATACACCCCGAGCTCACGAATTTGTGAGCTCGTGGTGTGTTTTTTAGATACGTGTTGTGTTTTTTTAGATACGTTTGGTTAGATACGTGTTCTAAACTCACTGATAGTCCTCCAGGGGCATGTGCTACAGCGTAGTGTCACCGCGTATTAACAGACGGCGCTGTGCGCTAATCAAAACAAAGACAACTTGTGCCCGCCGGGCAATATTTTTCGCATGTCTCCCTTTAATTTGTGAATCGTGCGTCTTTCTCCTGAGTAAATTTTCGACCTGGAAATGTTTAAATTCCAGGCTTCTACTTCCCCAAGATCGACGATGTATCCCACGATGACGGAATCCTCACGAAGATTTTCAACGAAACCGTATTGGCTGGAGACGATCTCGTGTCGTACCTCCTCGATAAGTTGTCCGAGAACAACCTAACGGATGTGACGAACCTGTTACTTTTTAGTGACCATGGGATGGCGACAACGGACCCCAATAGGACCATTCATCTCGGGCACTACATCGATGTACCACTGTGGCGTGAATATGCAGAATGGATCAGTGTTAAGTACTCACACGCATGTATTTGGCCAAAGCCTGGGAGAACAAAATTGGTTAGTATGTTTGTGGAGTGGTCGCTATTTTTTCACTTATGGTAGTGTCCCACTGGCGACTTTTGCCCACGACAAGGGGCGAATCTGAAGGCTGCGATATACCCTCGACAAGCTGCGATATTTACCATTATACGAAGTTTTTCGCGAGTTGTCAACTTGTCGCTGATTCGTCAAACACTCGCAGGCCCAGACGAAGTTAGTCGTGGGTAGTCGTAGATAAACGTAGATGCTCGTAGTTTCTTCGCACATTACTCGTAGCTAGTCGCAGACTGTCGTAGATAGTCGAGGTTACTCTTCAATACCTACGATCCTGTACGACTATGTACGACATGGGTGCGACTATATACGAGATAACTTCGACTGACTTCGAATGAAATTTTGTCGCAGGCAAATTTTGAACATTTTGAAAATTTTTCTGCGAGCCAGCGAATCACTGCGAACATAGACAACAGT
>NMRB01001552.1:116759-140928 GCA_002633025.1 Notospermus geniculatus | reverse complement strand
GTAGTCGCATCGTTTGCGGTCATTTGGTGCACTGGTCGATTTTACTGGTCGGCCTCAGTGGTCTCTTACCTAATCGCTAGGCCTCCGGCGGCGCCTGCGGCGCATCACGAGCAAAATTACGGCCAAAACGTGTCTTCTGCAAACAGCCATGGTGGAAAAGAATTTGGTTTTCAGTTTTTTCTTGTTTTATATGTTGCTGGTGATCACATGATACAATGTAATCGACGTTCTGATTGTTCCAAAACCCGCCAAATGTAATAGGCCCGTGAGCGACCAAACGCACGAGGGAGACTAAAAATCAAAACCGGCGAATTTTTGGTCGCCAAGGCCGACGAACTTGGCGATCTGTCGGGCGACAAAGAGACGATCACATTTTTGGCCGCAAACGGTCCCGACGTGTCGCCAGACTGGTCGTCGTCTTCAGTCGCTTCCGGACGTCGCATCGCGTTTGCGGACGGTTCACTGAAATGGTCGGGCGACTGGTCGGCCAGCGACCTCGGACCCGACGGTCGCCGGCGACGTCGCCGTCGGCAGTCTCGTCGGCAGTCGCCCAGATTTAGTCGCTCGTGTGCGCCGCCCTTAACTGTGTTTTTGAAAGCAGAAACTAAGTTTTTGGCCAGAAACTAAGTTTCAAGTTTCTGGCCTTCAGAAACCAAGATTTTGGTCCAGAAACCAAGATTTTGGTCCAGAAACTTAATTTTTGGTGCAGAATCTTAGTTTTTTGCTAGTGAAACTAAGTTTCTGGATCCAAAGTACTAGTTAGATGTCCAAAAACTAAGTTTTTGGACCAGAAACTTCGTTTTTGAAGTCAGAAACCTAGTTTCTGGAACAAAAACTGAGTTTCTGGAAATAATGAACAAACGGCTTGCCATAAGCGCATGGCTAATGTTCTATTTTTATATCAGTATTGACGGCGGCGTTTACCTGACCTCTGTATCGCACCATCAGTCAGAGTCATTATACAGCAGGTCAGGGAACCAGACTAGGATAAGGACTTTTGGACGGAAGTGAGTGGACATTAAATTAGAAGTGCGATTTTATATCCATCGTAAAAACTCGCCTGCGATTGGCTGATTTAGTGTGGACATAAATTCGTGATATTTAATGTTGTCATTAAATATGAATTGTGTCCACCCCCGGCCTGCGATATATATTGTACACACGGATGATCACGGGGATGGATGCACTACTTCTGTCACCTTGTTCACACACATGAGAACCCAAGTGCAGGTTGTCCATTTTGACAACTTTTTATGAATAATTGATTTTTTATGATTTTAGGGTGTGGCCGGCATTTATGAAACTGGAGGCAAAGTTTCCATGTCAACAAAAGAGAATGACTTTCAGTACGATTTCCGTGGTGCACGGTACGCTTTGTGGCTAATGCTGTACCCAATGAGGAAGTTCATGGCAAAATTAACACCTGCACTTTTTATAATGGGAACAATATTAAATTCACTAACAATTGCAGTGGTAAGTGTTGGCAAGTTTGGCCAGGAGTCAACCAGAATATTACTAATAGTTCTTGCCTTATTTGACACAGCTTCCCTTTTTTTGGAACCGCTGCAGAGAATTTTAGCACATTTTGGTAGTTTGTTCTCTTTTGATACATGGACTGAGGCAGCCTGTCCTCTCTACCAATTTTTCTCTGTCACCGTCCCATCCTTTTCTCATTGGATGGTCGTTCTGATCACTCTTGAAAGATGGATATCTGTTACATACCCTTTGAAGGCCATGGTCATCTGTACGAGAAAATGGACATTTGTTGCCATCATGATTGTGTTAATGATGCATTTTGCTGCTTTTGGTCAACACCTCCTCAAACGAATCGATTACCGGTATCCAAGAAATGGATTTTGTCAACATTTAGATTCTATTGATGTTCAGACATCGGATCAACTTTATCATGCTGGTCTTTTTCTCAACGGCATTGTTTCCTTCTGCCTCCCGTTCATCTTCATCATCTTCTGCAACATCTCCATCCTGTTTAACGTCATCAAAAGTCGGAACAAACGGAGACAATTACAGAATTCAGGAGGATCGTCTACCAAGAGCCTCAACAGTATGACTGTCATGTTGTTGACTGTGAGTGTGGCATTCTTGCTGCTTGTTTCTCCACTTGCTATACAACAAGCAGTAGTTGCTCTAACTCCCACATTTACGCCGGACGGACGTCGATCAATTATATCTTCCGGGGCGAACTTAATGAGGCAGCCAGTTGAATTTCTCAAAACTCTGAATCACAGCAGTAATTTTATCCTTTATTGTATTTGCGGGAGACAATTCAGACAGGCGTTTTTCAATATGTTGAGATGCAAACGGACCAGAAAGTAAGCAGATGATCTGTCTTTTAAAATATCACCCACCAACTGCAGGGGCGGATCCAGAATCATGAGAAAGAGGGGGCACAGCCAGCCCACATCGTGGAAAACCTCGGTCAAATTTTAAAATCTTTTCAAAATTTCGAAATTTCCCGGTCAATTTTTAAGATTTTCCACAAAATAGAAGGGGCACGGGCCGGGTGTGCTTCCCCTGGATCCGCGCCTGAACTGAATTTAAAAGATTTTGAATGAACTGATTGTCGTCGTAGCTCAAACTCTACAACAGTGCCGATTTTCTCCACTACGTTACACAAATCAGACACTGTCAGCGATCAGTCGCCGGCATGTTTGACCGCATCACTCCTCCTAATGGAGTTACCGTTAGGAGCCTCATTACATTGGTAGATATTTTCCCATAACCTTCCGCTGCAGTGGCGGATCCAAGGGGGGGGGGGCGTGCCCGTCCCCGTTCAGCCGCCAAGCAGCAAAAATTTTGGATGGCATATAATCAGACCCCTGATTTTCAGTAAAAAGAAAGTTCAATTTGGCCTGCCCAGGTGCCAGGAAATCGCATTTCCGGCACTTTTACCCAAAAATCGGGGCTCAGGGAATGGGGGTTGCCCATTCCACGCCCCCCTGTTCGACAACTCCTGGATCCGCCACTGCGCTGCACTACTTTTCAAGATGGTAGCCTTCCAACGATGCTAGAGGGTGTTGGTTACACCTCGTCCCAAGACTCTCTAGTGTCAAGATTGGTCGTAGCTATCTGTTCCGAAGCAGGTTCAATGGGAAGCTCTTCTGGGGAAGATTCCCCACCCTACACTCCCATTCTTACCACAGACCGCCGAAAAGAAATTCAACGTTTTCAGGATGGTCGTTACAACGGACACGAACAAAACGATTGAAGTCAAGAATTCTACTACTGGCTAGCGATTGAAGTCAAGAATTCTACTACTCGCTGGCGATTGAAGTCAATAATTCTACTACTGGCTGGCGATTGAAGTCAATAATTCTACTACTGGCTAGCGATTGAAGTCCAGAATTCTACTACTGGCTAGCGATTGAAGTCAAGAATTCTACTACTGGCTGGCGTTTGAAGTCAAGAATTCTACTACTGGCTAGCGATTGAAGTCAAGAATTCTACTTTACTGGCTAGCGATTGAAGTCAAGAATTCTACTACTGGCTAGCGATTGAAGTCAAGAATTCTACTACTGGCTGGCGATTGAAGTCAAGAATTCTACTACTGGCTACTACTTCATGTTCTTCGAATATTCCGGGAACATACACATGTACGTACATTGTAGTCCATGATGCAAAATCAGAGTGCTAACGATTTTGAAATGGGGTGCCTAGCCCGAGGAATTATTAGGGTCGATCTTTCAGTGTTCAATGCGAGGTACGCTGGCAACTTCTGGTTTTATAATTATGGTGGGAAGGAAATTTTCAAGTATATCGCCGGATAGTTGTTGGCAGACCGAGCAGAAAATCAACGTGACTCAAGTGTTAAATTCCAGCAGGTACGAGATAGTATGGCCAAAGGGCTGCGCCTGGGTAGTGGAAGTACGGAAGTATGCTTGCGCTACCCTCTTGGTAGAGGAAGTATGCTTGTGCGTTTCTTTGTGGGCCACCCTGTATGAGGGCAAAGTAAGCTATGACTCAAATAACGCCGTACTTTGCTTGCAGCCACATTACCTTAAATACCAATTTTTATATCAACCGCATAAAATCGGAACCAAAATGCAAAAACGTGAATGCGAAGCCCATTAATGGCTAATCCGTCACTTCTGGTTCTGCTGACGAAAAAGCTGACGAAAAAGCTGATGCAGATGTAGCCAAATAAACTTTTTAAATGATTCCTATAGCAACTGGAAGTGTTCTTTAGGACAGATTTTATTACCGGAACTGTCGCACCTCTCTGCCACTTTTACTGGTTACAAATGTATTATCTTGATTCCCGGAGGAGCTACATACGGCATGGTCTTCAGTGATTTGTAGGTCAAGATGACCCAATTAACGATATCACTCCACGACTGGCGACTAGGCCGCTGAAAGTCAGAATCCTTTCGAAACTGCAGCATGTGACGGAGACAAATTAAAGCGTTTGTGAATTTGATGACTCGAATGTGATCTAGATCAATTTCACTAACCACAATCTTAAATAAGGTGCCTTAGAAAATTCCATGATTCATGCGTTCTTACTCAAATCTGATTGGTTGGTTGCATCGAAACGCATTCTTCCTGTGAAGTGCAAATTGAACATGTGCCACTTTTACCTTGAAGGTTTCGAGACATTTCGCCAGCAGACAGAAAGATGGCTGCCGGTTAAACGGATCTATACGGGTTTGGGTTAACCTCCCAAAGCGCTCCTTGTGAGGCTTAAAATCATATAAACCATGACTTAGGGCAATCCTTGGAGACACTTACACTGTTCTTTTAGGTATGGACCTGACATTAACAGTCGCATTTTGTTTCCCGTTTTTCCTATACGGAACTAGATTGCATGCCATCAAATCATTCGGGCTTGGATTACGAAAATTGATGTAGGTACTATTACTAAACTGGGGTAGGATTACTAAATAATTGAAAAGGCAGATACACTGCTCAGCTTAACTAACATATTGAATGTCAACTTCGCTAGTCATGGAGAACGATGTTTTAGCGAATGATACAGAATAGGCCTCCCTGGAATTTCGATCAATGTGTAATAAAACCGAAAGTGGAATCCCATTTTTCCTGTTTGCTACTCACAATATATCGTAAAAGTACCATAAGAAATACGTCAACGGCTAATTGTTTTTGTTATACATCGGCAACTTGGGAATCGTTTACTTACGATCTAATACTTTAAAGTTTCATAACACCCACTTTTCCTCCATCAATCTTGTCATGTCGAACTATGCATCAAAGCATGAAATCGGGCTCTCCTTGGTCGCGGCAAGGTTGGGATTATTCCTTTTGGTTTTGTAGAATTCATTCCGTTCGGAAAAAAGTCATGCGTTGGATCTGATGATTAAATTTTGTTTTAACAAACGCTAGTAACCTAGGTAATGGCCTCTGGCTTCGATGAAATAACTTCAAAGTGTTTCAGAATTAACGAAAATACGTTACTTTCCATTAAAAGCGTGTTTTGTGGTTTAATTTCTCGAGATTGGGTAATTCGTACAAACTGATATCTGCGAGGATGATTTAAGTAGAAATTCTGTGACGCACAATGAATGAATATCGAATATTTTTGGAAAGTTTCGAGTTATCAGGTGAATCAAGAATTTGTGAATTGCACGCATCTTTTTGAGTCGATCTCACCGATAAATCGAAAAAAAAGTTCTAATAGATACATTCTCAAAAGACTGGCTATAGATAACCGTAATCCTGCCTCTGTAGACAAGTTCTGATAGCTACATTCTCAACAGATTGGCTATCTTAGGTAACCGTATTCGTGGCTCTGTAGACAAGTTCTGTTGGCTACATTCTCAAAAGATTGGCTATCATAGGTAACCGTAATCCTGACTCTGTAGAGTTCTAGTACAAGATGGCCCAAAAAGTGACGTAACTTCTGATTGGCTTGACTGACTTTGTGAAATAAAGAATTTTTTCATGTAAGAAGATCCTTTATCAGGTTCTGGGGAAAACTACTCTGAGGTTGCCTGGTTTGGTCAGGACATCTTCTGGGACACTGTGTATAGGCATTAGAGTAGAGAGACCAAACAAAAAACGGTACAATCGCGCATTTTGTGATAAAAGTACCAAATTTGGCAAAGATCAGATTATGGAATATCCTTCCATTTGAAGACGGCTGTAGACTGCTGTTGAAATTTAAAATGGCGGTCACTAGGTGGAGCGCACTTCGGCCAATCTGAAAATATCAACAAATCTGCAAACTTTGTATGAATCACAAGTTAAAGTTTTTTATGAATTTCTACGGCAGTTTCCTGTCACGCATGCTCAGTATCCTAATTTTCAATTCTGTCACGATATTCCCTCCTTTTCATCACCCTTGAAATAGTCTCCAGCATTAAACGCGTCATTTTTTTTCTCGTCCGTATCAAGTGGGCACGCGCAGTGCCGAATAGTCAGTCTTGAACTTTTCTCCTCCACGGAAACGCGTGATACATTGTATCCCCGAGGCTAGTTTGACGTCAGTTAAACGCTAATTGGGCAGCTTCTTGGGGCTTCTCATGCAAAACCAAGTCCTCTTTCAAAGCCAGAGTTAGGACAGATGACTGTCATCATCTTTTCTGATCGAATATTCGACTAAATATAGGCCTACAGTGTAGTATTAGGTAAAAAGAGTCGGCGTGTATTTTTTCAAACTTATCTAATCAACGCAAGCTGAGCCAAGGATTGGACGATAAAAACTAAAAAAACTCTGTAGGCCCCTACTCTTTTAGTAGTTTTCATGTCATTGAGAAGTTGCATTGCTCTATACTGCTTAATATCAATTTTCAGTTGGCGACTTCGCTCGAAGGCTGCGATTACGTAGAGCTACACGGTAAACGGACACGTCGGTTTACAATGGCTTCACGGTCGCGAACCCTTTGTGACGCCTTTCTCAGGTTAAGGATCCATTGACGCAAATTTCGAGCGGTGCGGTGCCGCATCCTTTTCCAGAACCAACGCGGCGGAAAGAAACAATGGTTGCGGCATCGCAGCGCTCGAAATTCGCGTGAATGGACCTTTGGCCAAAAACCGGCGTGTCCGTATACTGTGAGGCTCTGTGTAACCTAATAGCAACCTAAAGCCCGCAGCACACGGGCCATTAGGCGGAGTTCACAAAGAGGTACACGGTATACGGACACGCTGGCGAACAATGGCCTAATAAAGGGTTCATGACCATGCGAGCTTTGTTCGCCAGAGTATACCGTATACCTCTGTGTGAACTCGGCCTTATATTGCTCATCGTATGTAGCAACAAGCCTTGCGTCGTGTATGGTGAAAACCAATGAGCAAAAAACGTGTTTGATCGGAAAATAAGTTGCGGGCAATAGGGAGTTTTCGCAAAGCCCCTGAAACGCCAACGGGAACGCCAAACCCATTGTTCGATGCCACGAAGAGAGCACCGAACAAAAGGACAGACGTTCGCGTTGGCGTTTCGGGGCAGTTGCGAAAACTCCCTATTTTAAACGTCCGCACACGCGGCAATTTTGTTGCTTTCCACTCAGTTGCTTGCAGTGAGCACGAAAAGTTGCCTCGTGTGCTGCCGGCTTTAGCGAACTGTTACTAAATGGTGCCCGATGAAAAAAGAAAACTATAGTCATGACTTTTTACCAATAACATTGGTAATTCTCTTTTGATCCTGACAGACTGCCATGACTCCTGAAAAATTGATCGCGACAGGTTGTCGCTCCCTTAAGGCTTCGTCGTGGGGCAAGGACTTAAAAATTCACCCGCACACACTGATATGTTTGACTTATAAATATACAATGCTGTAGGCTAATACTGTGGCAGCTTACAGACTCAAAGAGTGTAGAAAGAAAAATATACCTAGTCAAAAAAAATGTGATTTTCGCTGTCTCATGGAAAGACACATCGAAAAACAATGTAAAGACCACATAAGCTGGAGAAAATGAGAAACCTTAGGAAGATTGTTCTTCCTGTTTTGTCTCCACCTCCGATGATCCGGAGGCCCAGTCACGAGATGCAGCATCGCCGAAGGTTATTTGTCGAGAAAAGCTGCTTAGGTAACACTGATGTCAAAGACACGTATAAGCTCATCTGATCAGTACCTTTGGCCTATTGCGATATTGTCACCAGTAGTGAAATGCCTTCTGTTGTGCTCGGGGCCGAATATACAAGGACTCGTCCACCCCAAGTAGATAGGTCACAAGGATCGCCTGGATATCTGCACATATACACGTCCATATAATGGAGAGTTTTCGCAAAGCCCCCGAAACGCCAACGCGAACGCCAATCCCATTGTCACGAAGAGAGCATTGTAAAGGGGCGATTGCAGCGCCACCAAACGTCTTTCTTAGCATGACTCGAGGTCACATCACACTAGAGATCATGATGACAACGTTTTATAACCGCCCATAATCAGTGGCCTTTTGTGTGGCCTGGCTGCTGCTGTTGTATGGATGCATTTTTTATGCTGATAGAATAAAATTCATGACCGGATTTATTCGCTTTGCGTGGAACAGAGCTCCTATTTAAGGACACGGTATTGCCACTTTTTCTCGACAGCCTGCGCCACCGCGCCACTCTCCAACCCAGGGACTCACTACGTTGTCGGCGAATTGTCCCAATTTACTACGTACATTTTGTAATGCATTTTCGTAGTTCATATTACTGCCGCTAGGTGGCTCCCCCTACGTCGGCAGTCAAATAACGCATTTGAAATCCAATACCGTGCTCCTTTAATTCTGATGACGCTTTGATCGAAATCTACGTGTATTTTGCAAGAAAGGGTGGCGCGACGCGAGAATTTCCATGGAACTCCACTGGAGAACTGGAATAAGAGATCGAATACTAGTAATCGGGTTATCAAAATGGGATAAGAGATAACACACTGCCGGACAGCCAGGGAGTGACAGGTGTGAAAGGAAAGGATAGACCGTCTATCCCCAGGAAAACCTGTTATGGAAACAAACGATCCTATTATTACATTCTAATCGCTGGCGATCGGAATTTGTAGCGATGCACCTTAATCCGCCATGGAACAGTGGCTGCAGGGACAATTTTTACTGGGGCATTCGTTCCTGTCACACCTGTTTAAGACTAACCGTTCACATTGGCTTTTAGTGAATCGGCATTTTGGAAGCAGTGGAAACTACATGTACTAAGAGACATGTCCTTCAGCAACATGGTGGTCAAGCTTTAACCAGAGAAGCATTCGTTTACTGTCACTCCCCCGGCAGCCTGGAGACAGCTGCAAACGATATTCCGTCAGATCTCCCCGTAACAAGCGTTAGGCATAATATGTGCAGTTTACCAATGCAATGTTGCCTTAGGCCCTAATATTCCAAACACCTGCATATCGAAAATCGGGTTTTCGGCAACGATACTAGGTCGTTCTTTACAAGCATGTGTCACAATCAGAGGAAGAGCTTCGTAGCCTACGATTTAACCGTGCTTATCGGTTACAGCTTAGAATTCTATAACGGCCTAACAGATAGGCCGAAATAAAGGAACCTGGGGGGGGGGGGGGCNATCTTGTCTTCACTTGTTTCCGATACTATTTATTATGGGCCCAATTCTTGAGGGTGATGATATTCCAAGAATTGAATGACTTGCGAAATTCGGAGACGACTTTTACTTATACATGTACTTGTCATTTTGTTGTTTTTTTTGTGGTGTATTTTGGATATCTAATCGCCTGAAAGCTCCAAATCAAATTAATATTCGACAGTTGTAATTGCTGAGAAATGTCAGCGAGTGACCACAGTTGGTTGTTGATGTCGTTGGTGATTAATCGATGTTTCCCTCTGGACCTGTCTTCGCGACAGTCCTCACAGGTAACCGATTAATCCGTGGTGTTAGCACTTGTTGAATGCAATAGTGCCTTATGACATCCGAATATTAACATTTTGCCCAATTGCGGATATCCGTTCATGACATATCGGCCAACGTATTCTTACCTATTTTAGATTTTCAGTGGGCCAACACCAATCGGATAGTAGTCTTGCACAGCGAAAATCTCCGAATAAAATTTGCCCCAAGTCGCACGCGCGCACAGTACAGGGTACTGAACTTAGTTCTGAGTCATGCTGGAGGACACCGCAGTCAGAATCCCTATCACTATCCCCTCCAAACGACAGAAGGCCAAGAGCAGACCTTCTTTTTGCTCGCTCCCTCCACCACCTGGCAGTTTCGGAACTGCTGTGATATCAACGTAAAGAGATCATTAATCTGTCACGTCAGGAGGAGATAATAGGGAGTTTAAGAAATCAAACGATAAACGTTAACTTTACGACAACGTTACTTTTTGTACCGTAAATGAATATATAATCTGGTGAATTCGCAGTATGAAAAATAACGTTATCGTAAGTTAACGTTTATCGTTTGATTTCTTAGACTCCCTAATCTCCTCCTGGTAACGTAGATTTTGGTAGCTGACGAGTTGTAAGCTTACTCGCGGATGATTCGCCCTCACCGTGTTTGGTCGTAGCTCGTTCTGTACACCGTACGGTTGCAGCCTTTCCGTCGGAAGGTACGCTGACATTTTGGGTGGAGAAAATGCGAGGCGTGGTCTATTTTCAGCGACACAGTAATTCCAGAATGCCCATTGGCACTGTATTTTTAAAATCAAAATTCTTGATTTGCGACTTGATCGATGAAACATTCGACATCCTATACTCAACTGGAGCCGTGTTTAATGATCAGGGTTTTTTTACGTTTGGGGCCATATTGAAGTTGGGAGCAAACTGGGACTGACTGGGGAAGAAACAGCATGGGGGGCGAAGACAAACATTGAAAATCAGATCAAAACAAGACGTGCAGCAAAAATGGTTCGCTGGTGTGAGGGGATTTGGTGGTGGTTGTNTCAGGGACACACGTTGACCACAAGGACTTCAGGGACACACGTTGACCACAAGGACTTCAGGGACACACGTTGACCACAAGGACTTCAGGGACACACGTTGACCACAAGGACTTCAGGGACACACATTGACCACAAGGACTTCAGGGACACACGTTGACCACAAGGACTTCAGGGACACACGTTGTCCACAAGGACTTCAGAATGCATCAATAGTCAAAGGAGTTACTCGAAAGGAAAACTGCGAAAAATCGTTCACAAAATTGAAGAATTCAAAGTGTGACATTTACATGTAGTGGTGAGAATGCCAGCTCACAGATATCAATATCACAAAAAGCTTTCTCTTGATGTTATGTGATCTGCAATGAGAAAATTCCTTTGTGATATACAACGTAGTTGCTGCTATAAAGTAGTTCTATCGGTCAAGCAGAAGATCACACCCCCACTTGCGTAGACACGTGACACAATCATCATACTTACGATTCTTCCTTTTTATCAAATATCGGTGTTCTCAACACAACAGACAATGGTTGAGCTTGATAAAGTATTCGGTAAAGGGCGGCATGGATTATCGAGTTATTATTACTCGATGATGTGTCGCATTGTTTAAAACACGGAAAGTGCCGATGTTGTTTGGTTTTTGGCACGGTAAAGTTCAACAGAATTTTCTCCTTTGGGATTACTGATCAGCCAGTTGCAGAGCTGCTGATCCTGCTGCACGTGCGATGATCTTTCTGCTTGTTATAACTTAAAGCGGACTGGTTCTCAGTCTTGAGGTGTCTGAATAGAGAGTCAAACGCCGCCATCTTGAATCTATTACAGTACGCACATCGAGATTTATTGCCTACTAAGAACATATTTGCGCAACTGCTGCGGTTTTTCTGCCTTCGAATAGCATTTCAGAACACGATCAACTCAAAGCTAGGGATGTAATCCGCTAAAATACGAAATTAGTAATTTTGAAATTGTGAATTTCGTGGGGCGCTAAATTATTCTTACTGTTATTTTTGATTGTTGCGACTAATTGCCTTTAAGTTCACTGTACATGTAGTTGAAAAAAATATACTTGTTCGTGTATGAAAGATGCTGGCAGGAGTTACCGGAACTTTTCCGTAGAATCAGAGCGGAGGACGTGATTATTACCATAGATTTCTGGAGTCACGACTGGAGGGGATCCCGATGCTTGTGCATCCATTCTAGTCTCTCTGTTGGAGGAAAAGTTGCCAAATTAACTTTAGCAATATCACCTCTGCTTCAGGCACTTTTCTGTAAAATCTACTATTTTTTTACAGTGTTCTTTATGCTTGACGCATTTGACGGTGTTCGGTGTGGATGAGGGAAGACGTGTATCTGAAACAGGAAGTTCGGTGATGGAGATTTTTAAATGCGTACTCACGGCGCGAATGAAGAACAAATTTGATATCGCCACAAAATATAGAGCTACCTGTACAGTACATGTAAACGGCGTCATTTCAACGCCGGTGTAATTGTGAAGATTGTCCCCCGTAAAAAGTGTCCGCTTCTTGTTCCATGACGGATTAAGGTTCTTGGCTAAAAAACCAATCATCGGAGTTTAGGATGTCACAAGATGATCTTTTGTTCCCAGGACAGTTTTTACTGGGGACATTCTTTCCTTTCATACCTGCGCTCGAATTTTCCTAAACACCCCTTCCGGCATCAATATCGCACAGGGGAGAATAAACTCGCCCCCTCTTCCTTCGGAATATTGTGATTTCCCTCCAGATAGACGACGAGGGCTTTGATTCCACCAGCTAACTCTCTCCTAATTAGTTCAGTGTACTTTGAATAAAAGTTTACTGAAGATCCCATGTGAGTTAATTACAATGTAGAGAATCTCCTCTCTGCTAATTAGGCCTTTGTCTATGACGATTAATTGGATATATTGGATATTCATGATATCACCTCAGGCTAGCATTGCTTGATTGAGATCGACTCTCACTTTGGAAATGAAGGAGTATCTTTCGTTCTGTTAAACAGTCTCGTTTAATGACCACTTTAACAGCCTGGGGTGCTTCCAAAAGAGGAGACATGCCATGAGTTACATTCTGGCAGTAAAAGTAAAGTCGTCTCCGAATTTCGCAAATTTTCGACCCCAACCGCGGGGGTTTCCTCAGGCACTTCTGGGATCTCTATTAGAAATTGCCTGTGAGTAAGACCCCGGTTGGAGTCGAAAATTTGCAAAATTCGGAGGCGACTTTACTTTTACTATCATTTTGTGTGCCGTTTTTTTTTTGTGCTCTATGTTGGATATCAGTTGGATTCTGGGGATGTTAAAGTCACAAAACTCTTATTTCCGTGGCCTGATACCCCTAAAAACGGGTATCCCACATGGTGCAATACATAAGTTTTTGCAATACAAATTTTTTTTTAATGATATGAAAAAGGCATTTTCATCAGTTGGGAAAATCAGTGACTAAAAATTCACCACAACTAAAGATTCATCAGTTCACATTTTAATTTTAACTAAATATTCCTCAGCCTGCAGTTTAAGTTCAACTAAAATTCCCCAGCTCACAATTTGAACTTCTGCTTTTTACAGATCCAGTGTAAAGGGTCAAAGCACCGGTCACACTTTTTGAAAACTTTTTTCGTGATTTTTTTTCTCGAAAAATACTCCGCACGATAATAACATAGGAGATGAAAAAAACGTTATTTTGCCTTTCGTTACCTTCAGGTGTTTGTTGCAAGTGTTGTTGCAAGTTATTTGCAACCTGTACCCAAATAGCCTGCTGTTATTTCCTCGCATACATTTCTCATTGAGGGTTATACTGTTACAAAAGAATCGGTTAGGATGTGAAAGCGACGACAAATATTCGCTAAGAGTGGCTATTATTTCTAAATGGAGTCAGTCACCTACACTCTAAAACTGGGGGTGCCGAAAGGATGCTACAGCATTTCATCACCTAGCAAATATTTGCTTCATGGCACCCCCAAGGTTGCCATAGACCACCATCGAAAAAGCAGTCTGTAGAAAATCACAACTCTGTGCATTGGGAACAAAAACGAAATAGTGTGCAGCCGAATTTTCCATAACACCATTGTAGGGGTTCCCCCACCCCTTGTTTTATCCCACTAGGAGCATCACTAGCAAGGGTCCCATGGAAAATTCGGTTTTACACCACAGGCTGGTGGCTTTAGCTTTATTAGGCAATAAAAGTACATGGGTTTTTTCACACATTAACTTGTGCATGTCATGTATATAATGTACATGTAGGTGAGGCTCGTCTACACACATAGGTACGTATTTGTTCTAAAACATTTACGAACATCACAACACGACAAATGTTGGCAAATGTTTGTCTGGACGTCCTCTAAAACATCATGAAACATCCTACAACATTCTGGCACAATGTTGGCGAAATAGAAACATGCCGCTATTACAGAAATTTGTTCTAAGATGTTCTAGGTAGGCCTATTGGCCAATGAGTGAGCAGTTTCAGGTCATGTGCTGTTCAAAAGGACAGGAGTCCTGGAACATGTCAGAACAACCTGCAACATTTGCTGCGCAATGTTCGGGCTTGTTCTAATACAAAAGTAGCTACGTGTAGACGAGCGTGACCTACATACATGACATGCACAAGTTAATTTCCAACAATTTTACATGTATCTCCTGCGATTTAAGCAACTAATGATGACATGTTTCAAAATTCACATCTTGTGATCGTCGCAACATCATCATGCCGTTAATTATAAAAAAGGTTAAATATTGACAAATACCTCAGCAGCCGACACTACAAAGCAAACTAGATGCCATTATTTACTTCATAATTAGACAACAACACAGTCGTATTTTTCTTGAGGGAGGGTTTAAAAAGTAACCGGTACCGATTCCCGGAAACGATACCACAATATTTTTGTCCAACACAAATAAACCACGCCGCCCAACCTCCCACGTAATCGGATGTTATCGCTGCATTCGCAAGGCGTGCCTAAAAATCTCGTCGAATCTCGTGATACCCGTGTGAGATATAAAACATCGTGAAAATTCTAAAACCATCCTTTCTTAGTTGCTCGCGGTGACAATCTAGGATTACATCGCAGTAAGAAGTAAGTACCGTGTAAATCGTGACAATGAAGTTTTATTTACCGGAATTTGCTATTTCTGGTTCCCCAAGTCTTTCCTGTTGAGGACGTATTCTTTTGTAATACCGGACGGGTGTGCCGTTTTCTGGCGTGCCCTATATCTCTGTGTTTCCGTACAAAAGACAGCTTTAGAAACCTTGGCCCGTATTTTTGAAGCCTCCTTAACTCTAAGGTCCACTTTAACCTTTTGTATTTTGACCTGGAAACAATGGCTCATATGAATAAAGACTATCAAATGCAGAAAATCAGCAGTGGATTCCAAACTTAAGCCAACACAAAATATTTTTTTCCATCGAATTTCACGCACGCGACGTCATTCGTGCATCCTTGCTTGTAGTTTTGAGTTTTGATTACTCATCGCTCGTTATCTCCCCAAATATTCATGATCGATCGTGATTCGTCTATTTTGGCCGTAGCCCGGAGCCCGTCTCGAATCCGCTGACATAACCTATTGCGTTGCAACCTGTTGCTCGCGGCAAAATGCAAAAATGGCCTTGCAGCTGGAAATATTCAGAATCGGCAACAGAACAGTCGCTGACTGACGAAATGCTGTCCTACGTCACTACCGGTGTGACACTCGTATCGGATCCTAAAACCTCATATTGGACTGCCAGTTGCTCCGAATTCCTCTCAATCGCTGAAATGTCGACCTGCGCGTGGTGGGTTTTTTTATGTATGACGGATCCGTCGAGTTGCTTCAAGAAGCAATATTATGCAATCAAGTGTTCTTGGCCAATCATGTGCAGCAGATTGCATCATGTGATCATAGGATGTCACATCGTATCGGACACTCAATCATCGTATCGGATCCTAAAACCTCGTATCGGACAGCTCTCCTAGTTTCAGCCAATCAGAGCATAGGCCTGTTGTAGTTGCTAGGCAATTTGCATAATATAGCAAAGAGTGGATGGCAGGTCGTCCAATATGGATTTTTGTTGGATGAAGAAAAGTTATATCGGACTCGGCTTCGCCTCGTCCGATATCGGACTCGGCTTCGCCTCGTCCGATATAACTTTTCTTCATCGAACAAAAATCCATATTGGACTCCCTACCATCCACTATTTGTATAATGTCGACCTGAGCCAGGCATAAACATCCATCGTCATCGAGATATAAGTTGTGATGGTTGCGAAGCTTGAATATATGCTCTTCGATATGCCGCGACAACAAAAGATTTTAGCATCGTCACTTAGATTTATAGATGGGTGCTACTGTGTCGTCACTTAGATTTATAGATGGGTGCTACTATAAAGGATAAAATGTTCTTTGAGATTTCCATGTAACTCATAGGGCCGTATTCTAGAACGTCCCTTAACATTAAGGTCCACCTTAAATCTATTGTTCTCGATGGTTTTACAATAGACTTAAGGTCGACCTTAACGTTAAGGAACGTTCTAGAATACGGGCCATAGACAGTGTCAAACTAGCACTTACGGAGATTTGTGTTTAAATTACTCTTGATGTTGCAATACCTGGCGGAGTGAGTGTATCACTTTGTAGTGTAAACACAGTCAGCACAAAAAGTTGAAATAGATGCAGTGCATTAACAACAATTGTAAACCCAGCATGAATGAATATTCAGCATTTAGTTTATCATTCTCGACATGTTCATTTTATTTCTTTATGGGTCAATCTTCCTGTCTTAAACTACAGGCCGGGTTAGCATCATGGTGGGCGTACTGAAAAATAGGTAAGACCTGTTATTTCAGCACAACATGGATGCTAGGTTTATGTTCCACCCGATTCAGCCGTCGAACCACCAATGACCAATTGCATGTAAATCCGTCGTGGGGGATGGACACGGCAGTGTGGGCCTAAACGGTGAAATAGGCCGCAGACCAGTAAAAAAGGGGATTAGAGGAAACAGTGGCGTCTGGGAACATGTTTCCAGTAAGCATTGGGGGGCGGGGCGTCTAAGAAACGGACGTTTTTTTCAATGAGTAAGGAGCATTATTTCTCTTGTCTTGGGCGACAGCTTGGTTCTCAACTTTATTCTTACGGACATCTGCTACCCTAAAAGACAGAACCCAGTAAATCCTTTTTTTTCAAAATTGAGGTAGGCAATACTCGCTTCATGTTACTGCATTGGATTTGGCAAAATATTCCATGGGTCTGTTTTTTTCTCATGGCAAAACCTAGTAACTTTCCACCCAGTGCAAGTCCTACAAAGGCAAACCCTAGTAACTCAATAGTTACTATGAGCTGGAATCCTTTGCACTTTCACATTTTCTTGTTTTTCTCAAAAGTATCAAAAAGTGAGTTACTAGCTAGGTTCTGCCTTTTTGGGACAGATCTTATCATTCACGATGTTAGAATCGAGTTTTCTACATACTACATGTACATGTATTTCAAAATATCAACCGACTTATCTATATATATATGTCCAACCTCTTGCACTTTATCGAGTAAACTGGACTCATTACTTGCACTTATGAAAATGCCAGTGCAGTTATATAAATGCGCTGTCTTTAAAAGCCGATTTTGTGAAAAAACCCATGTCTTCAGATGTCTATCCAATTGTTATGCCACCGCATGACCACTTGCCATAGGGATCCGCACAAAAGCACATTATATCACGTGGTAGATTCTGGTCGTCACCCGTCGTGACAGAAACAGATCACAAACACGGCTCATTGATGGGTGACCACGTCTTCAACAATTTGCCAAGGTTACTGATGCTGCTTTATTCATCGAGGGGTCTTATATAAATCCCTGCCGCAGTTTCAAACCGCTACCCACTACGTTACCCGCACTCTGAAACTGCTTCTGTTGATGCGATCCTCAAAGTATCACTAATAGGCGGCGTTAGCTGTCCGATTCGGGGAATCCTCGCTGGGAATCTGCCGCGAGTATGAATGTACAGTGTAGGCCTACATTATGTACACATTACATGTGTATGTATCTTAGCCAATCAGAAAGTGTGTTTCGCTGCAGTGTGTAGTGGCCTGGGCCTTAGTCCAGTCAAGTTCAACTAAGTATCTCAAGTCTAAATATTGGTAAACTGGACTGGTGCAACTTTCTGGGCCACGCTGTATAAAATGGTGCCCGCGATGGAGGGCGGTACACGAAATGTCACCCGAGAATGCAATGTTCCCCGAGACCTGGACACGTGACGCTCCTTGGCCAATCGGGTCCACGGATTCTTGATGGTGGTAGGATATTACGTATTGATACAGGCTGTCACTTCCGTTGCAACTCGATGATAATTGATTGGAGCGCTAAGAGGATTCCTTGTAAACATTCTCAGTACAATTTGGTTACTCTCCAACTACCGTGTCGTTTACCACGAACGCGATATAATGGACAAGAAGTATCCACAAGGGTCATAGAAAATTACAAGGCATACTGCTTACAGTTGTTGAGGGGGCACTTTTGTTGTCAGGTCATGACAAACAAGGCCATCTGAGGGTTTCATCCCAATGTTTGCATGTTATGGAAGTTGAAGTGCTTTTCCACTTAGGAATGTGATATTTTCGGTAGTCGGTACAGTAGGACCAAGAGAGAAATTCAATTCCTTCTCCTCTGTCTCCTGTTCCCTGGGCTCTCAGTCGACTTGCCTCTGGAATTATTCATTTTTGGTTGCTACATGTACCTATTCTCACCTCTGTCCTGCATGTGACGTCAATCTCCCTTCGGCGTTTTCGTCAAAGATTCCACAGAACTGTTTCCGGAGCGGCCGCCGCAATGCATTTACCAGTTGTTGTTACGAATAAAACGGGTTGTTTTATTATTTTTGGTTCACTTTTTACAGACGCGAACAATCCCCTTTAAAAAGAACAGGTACATTATTCCACATCTTAAAAAATATTCTTCCTCTTCTGTGTCACACCGCAGACCATCCTTTAATGCCCGTAGAACACAGTCAGATTTTTCCGAAAAATTGTCAGGACAAACAGGGGCTTTAAAGTAACCCATAGAAGCCTTTACTAAGCATGATTCAGTACATTTCATAAAAATGTTGGTGCATGTTTACCACAGGCATAAGACATGTAAGACGTTCTTTCTCGCAGCCTGTGTGAAACCGACTTCATTATAATGGAAACAACAGGAGAGCGGACACCAAAAACTATACAGGGCGGCCCAAAATAAGTCGAGGCCATATCATGCTGATATTTGCGGTTTGCCGTTAAAGTCCGTCAGTTGCTTCACAAAAATGGCTTTGCAGCCAAAACTACAGGACCGAAGGAATCTTGGTATTAATTTTGTTTTGTGGTTTAATTTCTCGAGATTGGGTAATTCGTACAAACTGATATCTGCGAGGATGATTTAAGTAGAAATTCTGTGACGCACAATGAACGAATATCGAATGTTTTTGGAAAGTTTCGAGTTATCAGGTGAATCAAGAATTTGTGAATTGCACGCATCTTTTTGAGTCGATCTCACCGATAAATCGAAAAAAAAGTTCTAATAGATACATTCTCAAAAGACTGGCTATAGATAATCGTAATCCTGCCTCTGTAGTCAAGTTATGATGGCTACATTCTCAAAAGACTGGCTATCATAGGTAACCGTAATCGTGGCTGTGTTGATTTCTAGTACAGGGTGTCCCAAAAAATGACGAAATTTCTGACTCTCTTGACTGACTTTGTGAAATATAAAGAGTTTTCATGTAAGAAGATCCTTTATCAGGATCTGGGAAAAATGGACCCTGAGGTTGCCTGGTTTGGCCAGAATATGTTTTGGGACATTAGAGTAGAGAGACTAAACAAAAAACGGTACAATCGCGCATTTTGTGATAAAAGTACCAAATTTGGCACAGATCAGATTATGTAACATCCTTCCATTCGAAGGCGGCTGTAGACTGCTGTTGAAATTTAAAATGGCGGCCACTAGGTGGAGCGCACTTCGGCCACCAATCTGAAAATATCAACCAACCTGCAAACTTTGTATGAATCACAAGTTAAAGTTTTTTATGAATTTCTACGGCAGTTTCCTGTCACGCATGCTCAGTATCCTAATTTTCAATTCTGTCACGATATTCCCTCCTTTTCATCACCCTTGAAATAGTCTCCAGCATTAAACGCGTCATTTTTTTCTCGTTCGTATCAAGTGGGCACGCGCAGTGCCGAATAGTCAGTCTTGAACTTTTCTCCTCCACGGAAACGCATTGATGGCTCGAGGCTAGTTTGACGTCAGTTAAACGCTAATTGGGCAGCTTCCTGGGGCTTCTCATGCAAAACCAAGTCCTCTTTCAAAGCCAGAGTCAGGACAGATGACTGTCATCATCTTTTCTGATCGAATATTCGACTAAATATAGGCCTACAGTGTTGTATTAGGTAAAAAGAGTCGGCGTGTATTTTTTCAAACTTATCTAATCAACGCAAGCTGAGCCAAGGATTGGACGATAAAAACTAAAAAAACTCTGTGTAGGCCCTACCCTTTTAGTAGTTTTCATGTCATTGAGAAGTTGCATTGTATACTACGTTCATATCAATTTTCAGTTGGCGATTTCGCTCGAAGGCTGCGATTACGTAGAGCTACACGGTAAACGGACACGTCGGTTTACAATGGCTTCACGGTCGCGAACCCTTTGTGACGCCTTTCTCAGGTTAAGGATCCATTGACGCAAATTTCGAGCGGTGCGGTGCCGCATCCTTTTCCAGAACCAACGCGGCGGAAAGAAACAATGGTTGCGGCATCGCAGCGCTCGAAATTCGCGTGAATGGACCTTTGGCCAAAAACCGGCGTGTCCGTATACTGTGAGGCTCTGTGTAACCTAATAGCAACCTAAAGCCCGCAGCACACGGGCCATTAGGCGGAGTTCACAAAGAGGTACACGGTATACGGACACGCTGGCGAACAATGGCCTAATAAAGGGTTCATGACCATGCGAGCTTTGTTCGCCAGAGTATACCGTATACCTCTGTGTGAACTCGGCCTTATATTGCTCATCGTATGTAGCAACAAGCCTTGCGTCGTGTATGGTGAAAACCAATGAGCAAAAAACGTGTTTGATCGGAAAATAAGTTGCGGGCAATAGGGAGTTTTCGCAAAGCCCCTGAAACGCCAACGGGAACGCCAAACCCATTGTTCGATGCCACGAAGAGAGCACCGAACAAAAGGACAGACGTTCGCGTTGGCGTTTCGGGGCAGTTGCGAAAACTCCCTATTTTAAACGTCCGCACACGCGGCAATTTTGTTGCTTTCCACTCAGTTGCTTGCAGTGAGCACGAAAAGTTGCCTCGTGTGCTGCCGGCTTTAGCGAACTGTTACTAAATGGTGCCCGATGAAAAAAGAAAACTATAGTCATGACTTTTTACCAATAACATTGGTAATTCTCTTTTGATCCTGACAGACTGCCATGACTCCTGAAAAATTGATCGCGACAGGTTGTCGCTCCCTTAAGGCTTCGTCGTGGGGCAAGGACTTAAAAATTCACCCGCACACACTGATATGTTTGACTTATAAATATACAATGCTGTAGGCTAATACTGTGGCAGCTTACAGACTCAAAGAGTGTAGAAAGAAAAATATACCTAGTCAAAAAAAATGTGATTTTCGCTGTCTCATGGAAAGACACATCGAAAAACAATGTAAAGACCACATAAGCTGGAGAAAATGAGAAACCTTAGGAAGATTGTTCTTCCTGTTTTGTCTCCACCTCCGATGATCCGGAGGCCCAGTCACGAGATGCAGCATCGCCGAAGGTTATTTGTCGAGAAAAGCTGCTTAGGTAACACTGATGTCAAAGACACGTATAAGCTCATCTGATCAGTACCTTTGGCCTATTGCGATATTGTCACCAGTAGTGAAATGCCTTCTGTTGTGCTCGGGGCCGAATATACAAGGACTCGTCCACCCCAAGTAGATAGGTCACAAGGATCGCCTGGATACCTGCACATATACACGTCCATATAATGGAGAGTTTTCGCAAAGCCCCCGAAACGCCAACGCGAACGCCAATCCCATTGTCACGAAGAGAGCATTGTAAAGGGGCGATTGCAGCGCCACCAAACGTCTTTCTTAGCATGACTCGAGGTCACATCACACTAGAGATCATGATGACAACGTTTTATAACCGCCCATAATCAGTGGCCTTTTGTGTGGCCTGGCTGCTGCTGTTGTATGGATGCATTTTTTATGCTGATAGAATAAAATTCATGACCGGATTTATTCGCTTTGCGTGGAACAGAGCTCCTATTTAAGGACACGGTATTGCCACTTTTTCTCGACAGCCTGCGCCACCGCGCCACTCTCCAACCCAGGGACTCACTACGTTGTCGGCGAATTGTCCCAATTTACTACGTACATTTTGTAATGCATTTTCGTAGTTCATATTACTGCCGCTAGGTGGCTCCCCCTACGTCGGCAGTCAAATAACGCATTTGAAATCCAATACCGTGCTCCTTTAATTCTGATGACGCTTTGATCGAAATCTACGTGTATTTTGCAAGAAAGGGTGGCGCGACGCGAGAATTTCCATGGAACTCCACTGGAGAACTGGAATAAGAGATCGAATACTAGTAATCGGGTTATCAAAATGGGATAAGAGATAACACACTGCCGGACAGCCAGGGAGTGACAGGTGTGAAAGGAAAGGATAGACCGTCTATCCCCAAGAAAACCTGTTATGGAAACAAAAGATCCTGTTACTACATTCTAATCGCTGGCGATTGGAATTTGTAGCGATGCACCTTAATCCGTCATGTAACACAAACAGTGGCTGCAGGGACAATTTTTACTGGGGCATTCGTTCCTGTCACACCTGTTTAAGACTAACCGTTCACATTGGCTTTTAGTGAATCGGCATTTTGGAAGCAGTGGAAACTACTAAGAGACATGTCCTTCAGCAACATGGTGGTCAAGCTTTAACCAGAGAAGCATTCGTTTACTGTCACTCCCCCCGGCAGCCTGGAGACAGCTGCAAACGATATTCCGTCGGATCTCCCCGTAACAAGCGTTAGACATAATATGTGCATTTTACCGATGTAATGTTCCCTTAGGCCCTAATATTGCAAACACCTGCATATCGAAAATCGGGTTTTCGGCAGCGATACTAGGTCGTTCTTTACAAGCATGTGTCACAATCAGGGGAAAGAGCTTCGTAGCCAACGATTTAACCGTGATTATCGGTTTCCGCTTAGAATTGTATAACGGTCTAACAGATAGGCCTAAATAAAGGAACGGGGGGGGGGCATCTACTGAATCTTGTCTTCACTTGTTTCCGATATTCTTTATTAAGGCGCCCAATTCTTGAGGGTGATGATATTCCAAGAATTGAATGACTTGCGAAATTCGGAGACGACTTTACTTGTCATTTTGTGTGTGGTTTTTGTGGTGTATTTTGGATATCTAATCGCCTGAAAGCTCCATCAAATTAATATTCAACGGTAATTGCTGAGAAATGTCAGCGAGTGACCACAGTTGGTTGTTGATGTCGTTGATGATAATCGATGTTTCCCTCTGGACCTGTCTTCGCGACAGTCCTCACAGGTTACCGATAAATCCGTGGTGTTAGCACTTGTCGGATGCAATAGTGCCTTACGACATCCGAATAACACTTTGCCCAATTGCGGATATCCGTTCATGACATATCGGCCAACGTATTCTTGCCTATTTTAGATTTTCAATGGGCCAACACCAGTCGGATAGTAATCTTGCACAGCAAAAATCTCCGAATAAAATTTGCCCCAAGTCGCACGCGCACAGTAGGCCTACAGGGTACTGAGCTTAGTTCTGAGTCATGCTGGAGGACACCGCAGTCAGAATCCCTTTCATTATCCCCTCCAAAAGACAGAAGGCCAAGAGCAGACGTTCTTTTTTGCTCCCTCCCTCCGCCACTCAGTTTCAGAGTTGCTGTGATATCAACGTGAAGAGATCTATCTGTAACGTCAGCAGGAGATAATAGGGAGTTTAAGAAATCAAACGATAAACGTTAACCTTAGGACAACGTTATTTTTTGTACCGAAAATGCAATATACATTCGCAGTATGAAAAATAACGTTGTCGTAAGTTAACGTTTATCGTTTGATTTCTTAATATACTCCGTAATCTCCTCCTGGTAACGTAAATTTTGGTAGCCGACGAGTGGTTCGCCCTTCCCGTGTTTGGTCGTAGCTCGTTCTGTATACCGTACGTTTATCGTAGGCCGGAGTGGACAAAAGTCTCCATTTAGGTATCATACCTAAATCGATTTAAGTACCATACCTAAATCGACCAATAACAGGCCAGGAATTAGGTACCATACCTAAATCGATTTAAGTACCATACCTAAATCGACCAATAGGAGGCCAGGAATTAGGTATCATACCTAAATCGATTTAAGTA
>NMRB01001552.1:67320-115994 GCA_002633025.1 Notospermus geniculatus | reverse complement strand
GGGGGGGGGGGGGGTCCCTTTGAGGTGGATGGAGATGTAGCTGGTATACGCAATATGGAATCACGCCCTGTGCATGACTGAAGAAAACACGCACTATATCATCACGACCACACTTGGCCTCCTGTGCTGAAGTTGACCTCAAAAACTAAGAGATCGCGTCAAATATTAGCCACCTGGAACTTCTGGCCTGCTCCAAATGACTTTACTTTAGAATACAAGCAGGCTACACGAAACATTCGTCAGCGCCACCAGTGATGCCGTGAGGAACCAGACTAGAAAAATGTTGTAAGACGCAGGCTATTAACGCACGTGATTGATGCACGACCAATCAGAACGCATCCTCAAAATTAACCTCGAAAGGTTCTCAAAAAACTGTACAAAGGACATCCACCCGATGGACTAAAACTATTTCCTTTATTCGGGACACACGTTGACCACAAGGACTTCAGGGACACACGTCGACCACAAGGACTTCAGGGACACACGTTGACCACAAGGACTTCAGGGACACACGTTGATCACAAGGACTTCAGGGACACACGTTGACCACAAGGACTTCAGGGACACACGTTGACCACAAGGACTTCAGGGACACACGTTGACCACAAGGACTTCAGGGACACACGTTGACCACAAGGACTTCAAAATGCATCAATAGTCAAAGGAGTTACTCGAAAGGAAAACTGCGAAAAATCGTTCACAAAATTGAAGAATTCAAAAAGTGTGACATTTACATGTAGTGGTGAGAATGCCAGCTCCCAAATATCAATATCACAAAAAGCTTTGTCTTGATGTTATGTGATCTGCAATGAGAACATTCCTTTGTGATATACAACGTAGTTGGCTATAAAGTAGTTCTATCGGTCAAGCAGAAGATCACACCCCCACTGGCGTATACACTGTCAGAATCATCACACTTACGATTCTTCCTTTTTATCAAATATCGGTGTTCTCAACACGACAGACAATGGTTGAGCTTGATAAAGTATTCGGTAAAGGGCGGCATGGATTATCGAGTTATTATTACTCGATGATGTGTCGCATTGTTTAAAACACGGAAAGTGCCGATGTTGTTTGGTTTTTGGCACGGTAAAGTTCAACGGAATTTTCTCCTTTGGGATTGGTGAACAGCCAGTTGCAGAGCTGCTGATCCTGCTGCAAGTACGATGATCTTTCTGCTTGTTATAACTTAAAGCGGACTGGTTCTCAGTCAAGGTGTCTGAATAGAGAATCAAACACCGCCATCTTGAATCTATTACAGTACGCACATCGGGAATTTATTGCCTACTAAGAGCATATGTATTTGCGCAACTGCTGCGGTTTTTCTGCCTTCGAATAGCATTTCAGAACGGGTAGTTATTAAGTACGGAACGGAACGGAACGGAATCGTGGTTGCAAACGGAATGTAAAAGTGGGACCGACCTGTGAAGTGGAACGGAACAGAGTAAATCTTATGAATAGCGCTGTGCTGTGCTGTGATGTTGGGTTCGTTCTGTCATGTTGGTATTACGCTCAATTCTTGGGTCGTGCCGTTTACTTTTTTGGAGCAGTGCTTTTGTGGCGGGTTCTATGTTGGGGTCAATATTATGGAGTTCCTTTTTGCCATTGGGATGGTGTATTGCTTCAGTGGTTGATCTGATTCTTGGGTCTTGGCGGTCACCCTAGTAGGGAAGGCCTACCCCATCCCAATAACCATTACGGCCAGTATACTAGTAGATTTGAACCAACCACTAAAGCACTGCCCCACCAGAGTGACCGGTAAAAGAATCGAACCCATAGAACTAAAGAATTGCCTTGTCCCAATTACACTAAGGTGGGGCTACCCAATAATTGAACCAATCACCATCAGCAGTAGGCCTACCCCAACCCCAATATGGAATCCAACCCACCACAAAAGCAATACACCAACAAAGATATCGGCAAGACCTTAGAGATGAGCTCACCACAAACATGATAGTACGAACCAACATAAGAGTACCGGTACGGCACTGTTCATTTGAAATGAAATGAAGATTAACTTTGTTCCGTTCCAGTTTCAGGGTCAGTCCGTATTTTACATTCCGTTTGCAACCACGATTCCGTTCCGTTCCGTTCCGTACTTAATAACTACCCTTTCAGAACACGATCAACTCAAAGCTAGGGAATCCGCTAAAATACGAAATTAGTAATTTTGAAATTGTGAATTTCGTGGGGCGCTAAATTATTCTTACTGTTATTTTTGATTGTTGCGACTAATTGCCTTTAAGTTCATTGTAGTTGAAAAAAAATATACTTGTTCGTGTATGAAAGATGCTGGCAGGAGAGTTACCGGAACTTTTCCGTAGAATCAGAGCAGAGGACGTGATTATTACCATAGATTTCCTGAGTCACGACTGGAGGGGATCCCGATGCTTGTGCATCCATTCTAGTCTCTCTGTTGGAGGAAAAGTTGCCAAATTAACTTCAGCAATATCACCTCTGCTTCAGGCACTTTTCTGTAAAATCTACTATTTTTTACAGTGTTCTTTATGCTTGACGCATATGACGGTGTTCTGTGTGGATGAGGGAAGACGCGTATCTGAAACAGGAAGTTCGGTGATGGAGATTTTTAAATGCGTAGTTCACGGCGCGAATGAAGAACTAATCTGATATCGCCACAAAATATAGAGCTACCTGTACTGTACAGTACATGTAAACGGCGTCATTTCAACGCCGGTGTGATTGTGAAGATTGTCCCCTGTAAAAAGTGTCCGCTTCTTGTTCCATGACGGATTAAGGTTCTTGGCTAAAAAAACAATCCTCGGAGTTTAGGATGTCACAAGATGATCTTTTGTTCCCAGGACAGTTTTTACTGGGGACATTCTTTCCTTTCATACCTGCGCTCGAAGTTTCCTAAACACCTCTTCCGGCATCAATATCGCACAGGGGAGAATAAACTCGCCCCCTCTTCCTTCGAAATATTGTGATCTCCCTCAAGACAGACGACGAGGGCTTTGATTCCACCAGCTAACTCTCTCCTAATTAGTTCAATACACTCTGAATAAAAGTTTACTGAAGATCCCATGTGAGTTAATTACTATGTAGAGAATCTCCTCTCTGCTAATTAGGCCTTTGTCTATGACGATTAATTGGATATATTGGATATTCATGATATCACCTCAGGCTAGCATTGCTTGATTGAGATCGACTCTCACTTTGGAAACGAATGAGTATCTTTCGTTCTGTTAAACAGCCTCGTTTAATGACCACTTTATCAGCCGGGGGTGCTTCCAAAAGAGGAGACATGCCATGAGTTACATTCTGGCAGTATAAAAGTAAAGTCGTCTCCGAATTTCGCAAATTTTCGACCCCAACCGCGGGGTTTTCCTCAGGCACGTCTGGGATCTCTATTAGAAAGTGTCTGAGGAAGACCCCGGTTGGGGTCGAAAATTTGCAAAATTCGGAGGCGACTTTACTTTTATGTTGGATATCAGTTGGATTCTGCCGATGTTAAAGTCACTTCCCGTGGCCTGATACCGCTAAAAACGGGTATCCCACATGGTGCAATAGGCTACATAAGTTTTTGCAATACAAAACTTTTTTTAATGATATGAAAAAGGCATTTTCATCAGTTGGGACAATCAGTGACTAAAAATTCACCACAGCTAAAGATTATCAGTTCGCATTTTAATTTTAACTAAAAATTCCTCAGCTTGCAGTTAAGCTCAACTAAAATTCACCAGCTCACAATTTGAACTTCTGCTTTTTACAGATCCAGTGTAAAGGGTCAAAGCACCGGTCACACTTTTTGAAAACTTTTTTCGTGATTTTTTTTCTCGAAAAATACTCCGCACGATAATAACATAGGAGATGAAAAAAAACGTTATTTTGCCTTCGTTACCTTCAGGTGTTTGTTGCAAGTGTTGTTGCAAGTTATTTGCAACCTGTACCCAAATAGCCCGCTGTTATTTCCTCGCAAACATTTCTCATTGAGGGTTATACTGTTACAAAAGAATCGGTTAGGATGTGAAAGCGACGACAAATATTCGCTAAGAGTGGCTATTATTTCTGAATGGAGTCAGTCACCTACACTCTAAAACTGGGGGTGCCGAAAGGATGCTGCAGCATTTCATCACCTAGCAAATATTTGCTTCATGGCACCCCCAAGGTTGCCATAGACCACCATCGAAAAAGCAGTCTGTAGAAAATCACAGCTCTGTGCATTGGGAACAGAAACGAAATAGTGTGCAGCCGAATTTTCCATAACACCATTGTAGGGGTCCCCCACCCCTTGTTTTATCCCACTAGGAGCATCACTAGCAAGGGTCCCATGGAAAATTCGGTTTTACACCACAGGCTGCTGGCTTTAGCTTTATTAGGCAATAAAAGCACACGTTGGGTTTTTTCCACACATTTTAAGGCTCGTCTACGTATTTGTTCTAAAACATTTACGAACATCACAACAGGACAAATGTTGGCAAATGTTTGTCTGGACGTCCTCTAAAACATCTTGAAACATCCTAGAACATTCTGGCACAATGTTGGCGAAATAAAAACATGCAGCTATTACAGAAATTTGTTCTAAGATGTTCTAGGTAGGCCTATTTGCCAATGAGTGAACAGTTTCAGGTCATGTGCTGTTCAAAAGGACAGGAGTCCTGGAACAAGTCAGAACAACCTGCAACATTTGCTGCGCAATGTTCGGGCTTGTTCTAATACAAAAGTAGCTACGTGTAGACGAGCGTGACCTACATACATGACATGCACAAGTTAATTTCCAACAATTTTGCATGATCTCCTGCGATTTAAGCAACTAATGATGACATGTTTCAAAATTCACATCTTGTGATCGTCGCAACATCATCATGCCGTTGATTATAAAAAATGTTAAATATTGACAAATACCTCAGCAGCCGACACTACAAAGCAAACTAGATGCCATTATTTACTTCATAATTAGACAACAACACAGTCGTATTTTTTCTTAAGGGAGGATTTAAAAAGTAACCGGTACCGATTCCCGGAAACGATACCACAATATTTTTGTCCAACACAAATAAACCACCTCGCCCAACCTCCTACGTAATCGGATGTTATCGCTACATTCGCAAGGCGTGCCTAAAAATCTCGTCGAATCTCGTGATACCCGTGTGAGATATAAAACATCGTGAAAATTCTAAAACCATCCTTTCTTAGTTGCTCGCGGTGACAATCTAGGATTACATCGCAGTAAGAAGTAAGTACCGTGTAAATCGTGACAATGAAGTTTTATTTACCGGAATTTNATTATGTACACATTACATGTGTATGTATCTTAGCCAATCAGAAAGTGTGTTTCGCTGCAGTGTGTAGTGGCCTGGGCCTTAGTCCAGTCAAGTTCAACTAAGTATCTCAAGTCTAAATATTGGTAAACTGGACTGGTGCAACTTTCTGGGCCACGCTGTATAAAATGGTGCCCGCGATGGAGGGCGGTACACGAAATGTCACCCGAGAATGCAATGTTCCCCGAGACCTGGACACGTGACGCTCCTTGGCCAATCGGGTCCACGGATTCTTGATGGTGGTAGGATATTACGTATTGATACAGGCTGTCACTTCCGTTGCAACTCGATGATAATTGATTGGAGCGCTAAGAGGATTCCTTGTAAACATTCTCAGTACAATTTGGTTACTCTCCAACTACCGTGTCGTTTACCACGAACGCGATATAATGGACAAGAAGTATCCACAAGGGTCATAGAAAATTACAAGGCATACTGCTTACAGTTGTTGAGGGGGTACTTTTGTTGTCAGGTCATGACAAACAAGGCCATCTGAGGGTTTCATCCCAATGTTTGCATGTTATGGAAGTTGAAGTGCTTTTCCACTTAGGAATGTGATATTTTCGGTAGTCGGTACAGTAGGACCAAGAGAGAAATTCAATTCCTTCTCCTCTCTCCGCTGTTCCCAGGGCTCTCAGTCGACTTGCGTCTGGAATTATTCATTTTTAGTTGCTACATGTACCTATTCTCACCTCTGTCCTGTATGTGACGTCAATCTCCCTTCGGCGTTTTCGGCGATAGATCACTTAAAGCGGACTATTCGCGCCGAGTCAAAGATTCCACAGAACTGTTTCCGGAGCGGCCGCCGCAATGCATTTACCAGTTGTTGTTACGAATAAAACGGGTTGTTTTATTATTTTTGGTTCACTTTTTACAGACGCGAACAATCCGCTTTAAAAAGAACAGGTACATTATTCCACATCTTAAAAAATATTCTTCCTCTTCTGTGTCACACCGCAGACCATCCTTTATTGCCCGTTGAACACAGTCAGATTTTTCCGAAAATTAGTCAGGACAAACAGGGGCTTTAAAGTAACCCATAGAAGCCTTTACTAAGCATGATTCAGTACATTTCATAAAAATGTTGGTGCATGTTTACCACAGGCATAAGACATGTAAGACGTTCTTTCTCGCAGCCTGTGTGAAACCGACTTCATTATAATGGAAACAACAGGAGAGCGGACACCAAAAACTATACAGGGCGGCCCAAAATAAGTCGAGGCCATATCATGCTGATATTTGCGGTTTGCCGTTAAAGTCCGTCAGTTGCTTCACAAAAATGGCTTTGCAGCCAAAACTACAGGACCGAAGGAATCTTGGTATTAATTTTCTCCTAAAGAGTCTTTATCCATTCGTGGTGGTTTGGGACTGTGAGGGTGGTCTGTATTGAGAAAAGCAGTCACGAAAGATGATGGCCACGAAGTTGGCTAAATGCTAAATGAGCAAGGCACTTTGGTGCAAACACGTTCTCGCGCGTAACATTTGAAATGGCCGCCATACTTGGTAAAATCTTTGACGATTATTTAAAATCGTGATTCGGGCTAAACGTACAAAAATATGACAGACCCACGTAGAAGCCTTTATCAACACTTTACTCAGGAAATATAGGATGAAAAAATTGACCATGTACGGCAGGTATATAATGCGCATCACCTGCAGTAAAGAACGGCGAGACCTGTCATTTACCATTTATAGTGGCGCGAGACACCCGTTTATATACAGCTTACTTGCATTTGAAGTGTCAACAGCAACGATATTGAGATCGCTAAAATTATTCTTTCTCCATCAGGAAATGAATAATGAACAAGCATTTTAGCTGTTGTTGATAATTTTCTTTGTAATAGCTTTTTGAGTTGACGCTTTCTGTTCCGGGGAACATTTGAAGTTCACTCAAGACTGCACTTTATCGCGCCACTAATGTATCGATGTACTTTCCGCCCAATAGACAAAATTCAACTTCGCATTCCTGCGCGTTTCTGTGTGGTACAGACTCGGCCTGGTCTTCAAAAGATCCCATGTGTTGAAATCACAACGTCATGGTAAAGGTGCAAAGATCCAATGGGATTTGAAAAGTAGGACGACCGGAAGTAGTCAAGCTAGTCATGCGCAGGAGGTTGGATGCAAGTGCGACACTGGCGTGGCGTCACATTGAATGCAGTCATGTTTCCAAAAAGACGCTAAGTTGATAAAAAGGCCGGATGGGCGAAGATCGAGCGAAAATTCGTCAAATTGAATTTTGTCTGCCGATATATCGGCTCCCTTTTTAATGGCGGACAACCGCCACCAGTTTTGGAGCGCGAGCAGCTCAGCAGTTTTCGCACTATCGCCACCAAGACCACGTCAATGACTCCGGGCAGTATTATGCCGAGGGAACAGTACAGTATAATCGGCTATAACCTAAAAAGCAGACATAAAACTTTGGACAGGTTCAGAAAGGCACGCTGTGACAGCAGTAATAAGCCAACGACACCTCGCACTGTTTCTCCGCCTCGGGCGATGTAGAAATGTTTTAGACCATTTCGTGACTCACATAAATATTCCGTGGTCAATCAGGGCAAGGTTTTAGCCGACGGGTAAGACGATTCTTCCCATCCATCCCACCACGAAGGCATCTGGCTACTCAACTGTGTTTACAAAGTTAGGTTCTACCTTCGGCAAAAGTAACAGCCGTGACGCATCGAGATTTAAACAATGTAATTTGCCCATATTTGCTATTTACCAATAGGTGACCAAAAACAAACGAAATGAAGGCACAAGCCACCGAAGGCGATGACGACTGATAATCCTCCAGTCACACGCACCGACAAAAGTCACGGCCGGCAAACAAGACACCGGGAACTTGCTTGTGGGTCTTCGTTTATATTCTTAGCTGGTGCGAAGAGAAAAAGAATGTGCTCTTCGAAAAAGTCTCCGCCTCGGTGTGTTCGACAATACTGAGCAAACGCTCTGCGGTCTTGTCAGTCCGGGAAAACTCCTTTGAAAGAAACGTTTCCGAATTCGGACTCGGACTGAGAGTCCGAACACGGAAGCTGTCACTAGTGCGAGGGCTTCCGAATTCGGACGCCAAAAATTTAAATCATATGCTAGAACAACATCGGAAGGTTTGGTTATTACGGTACGGTCTAAAATATGCCTCTATTTCAAATGGATAGTGCATCAACCTCGTTCTGAATGCAGCCAAAATTCTGTTTGGACTTTTATCTCCAATTTTAAGCTCGCGAGTTTTGGTATCGAATCGCAACCAAGACCCTCCGCCTCGGGTTTGGTTGCTTAAAACAAGAGGTCAGGGCACTTATTGCCGCTGAAGAACCGAGAACCGCTCACAAACGCAGCCACTCACAGTTGTGGAATGGGAGAGAAGTGGTGCTGCCGCCATGTGATAACTGAAGAAACCTCCCGATGTTCATTTCTCATGTCCCGATTTCGATTTCCAGTATTTGGCGTCCGATTTCAGAAGCACTGACAGCCTCCGAATTCAGATTCGGAATCTGAAATCGGAAACGGTCATGGCGGTGCGAGTCCGAAATATGAAATGTTTCTTTGACAGGAGTTTCCCGGATCGTCGTACAGTAGTTAGTAATCGGTACTCTTCTAAGATTAGAAACTGTCAGTCGGGCGACATTAGTTGCTTGTTATCGTGTGAGAATAGCGTCAGACTTGTCTATCTACTGTATTACAAACAGGTACATGTATTCTTCTCTGCTTCTTGACACACTTCCAGCAAACCCGGCAACACACTTCACGCCAACTCGAGAACGTCAAGTGGCGCAGATTGGCGCCCGAGTTGGAATGTAGTCTGCGGTGTTCGGCGTGTACTCGGCGTCAATGAGCATCAGCCAGCGTTATGTAACGAAGAATATCAAACCCGTTTGATCCTTACTTGGCGTTCAATGGAGTTGACCTTGTGGCGTTTTTTGACGCTTTCCTCCATGCCCCTGTAGCACACCCTACAATCTATTTCAGGATTTTTCTGGCGTCAAAAAACGGTTGGTAACACCTGAGTTGAAGCTGCCCGGTTTTGTTTACTTCCGGTCATCCTGCGCCAAGCTCAACCGTGGAAAAACTTTACAAAGTTGCAATTGATATTTTTGTCTTCTCGTTGCAGATGATTTACCAAAAGTTCTTTATACTTCTGGTGTCCCTAGCGCTTATCCTTACTTTCGCCTCGCAGACGGATGCCATTCTGCTTGACCCAGATGTACCACAGAAACTATGTTCCAAAGAAATTCACCGAGCTTTTCAAATGAGCTGTTTGGTTAGCAAAAGACGAAAGCGTAAGTGTCCAGTGCGCCGCTAGTCTTACCACTAACTGCGCATCTTTCCACGCCTTCACCAGCTGTTTTTTAGAAGTAATCGTTCCAGGCCGTTTCAGGTGATATTGGTAATCGATTTAAGAGAGAGAGAGAGAGGACAGATGTAGAAAAATTCCTGTCTCCACAAGATGTAGACGCTGTGGTTGTGCTCAGTACAGCTGGGCGCACACGTATTTGGCACAGCATTAAGATGTGTCCACATGACAAAGCCTCCTTTTCCATTTTCAGGTTCCACTGACCTCGACTCCGAATATTTCGTAAGAAAAGCCCGTTTCTCGCAGTTTCGTGATTGCTGCTACCGGCAATGTACGCTACGACAGCTAGCCTCGTTTTGCTGAGCAAGTCAAGTGACGTCACCATGTGACGTCATGTCCTGCGGGGTCCAGTCCCGTATTACAATGGACACGGTGGAGTATGGTTCGATTTCTTAGCGGACCTTTCATTGGATGTGAGACACTGGTATTTAGTCGACCTTCGCTCTTGGATTTTTAGGTAACCTTCCAATGTTTCTCGCTGTGGTGTCACTGGTGCTCTCCGTGACGTCATATGGATTTATCGACTCGGCATTCCGAATGACATCTACGAACATATTCATAGGAATTAGGAAAATAATCGAGTCCATTAACAAAAAGGGAGATTGAAATAGGAAAAAAGCCCCTCTTCAAATATTTGAAAGTATGGCGTGATATCCCATGAACGACTGCAATGCCAAGTTCATGTACAGTATTATACGGAATAAAATACTTTTCGTGAGCAGCCATCTTTCTGGCTGTTTGGAAATGCCAAGCAGAAAACCTCATGTCGCACATTCGCATTGCAGTCGTCTGCTAACTATTTTAACGAGAGCTTCGATACTGTCGGCAACGGTCCAAGACGGCTGCTTGTGAAACGGAGTGACACCTCTTTTAGTCAGTGATATTTTTCTGATTCATTACGGGCTCATGAACTTTACGACAAATTGATTTGTTATCTGGTGGTCTGTGTTTACCGCCATGGAGGACGATACCATCGCGTCTGTGCGACAGTGGGATGGATCCTGGCGTTAGAGGAGAGATTTTTGTCCTGCGATTTGTAACAGGCGTATCAGTGCCATCTGGTGACTCAAAACCAGACAGAGCAGACCGGACACAGCTATTACTAGTATCTGGCCGGTGAAGACAGATCCAGTCGTCCGCAAACTTTTGATCATTGTGACCAATAGATGTCTCTGGTTGAAATCTATTGAATCTTCCTTGTCAATTCCAGGCACAGAAGTCTTGTATTATCGAAGTAGGGTTGTCTGTGCTGCCATCTGTTGTATTTTCCATTCAATTCGAGGAAAGTGCCCTGGGTTGTCGGTTGACCCTGTGACAGGGATCAAAGTCCCCTGGAAGGTAAGTCGGGGACCAGTTGTCCTGCCCGATCAACCCCCAGTTTTCCTTTGTGAAGGATTATGTCGGCACTAACCCTGGCTAACGCCTTTAACAAAGCCATGGGGACTACATCCCTAGGACGTCGATCCCTGTCACAGGACCACCGCCGTTCATGGTAACAACCTTGGAATCACCTCAACTGCACCTTTAACAACTAGAGAATGTCTTGATTTTGTCTGATTCTTCACTCAAGCTAGATACCAGTGAAGCTGTAAATAAAAATGATAAAAATTGCCTGATTGTTATTTTATGTCCAAGTTTTAGTGTTCGCCCTAATTTTTCTTTAGTAACATGGAAGACATTGGGGAAGTAAATTTTTGCCCCCAAAGGGAACGAAAAGATCCCGCAGATATCTCTTTGTGTACTGCGTCATCAAAGGCTGAGGAGTACGTCACCAGGATTAGTTCTCATCTCGTCTGAGGAACGCCATTTTTAATGAATCAACAAAGTCTCCATTTTTCAACCGACGTCTGAGAGAACGACAACCGTTAGAGGTCGTGGTTGTTGTCAATCTGGCTTTCGGAGTATACTTAGGTTGATTAAAGGGCGGCGCACACGAGCGACTAAATCTGGGCGACCGCCGACGAGACTGGTGGTGCGACTAGACATCAGCCAATCAGAAGCGCCAAATCTTGTCGCTTTGGCGGTCGGAAGCCAAGTCGGCCGACAAATCGGTCAAAATTGTCGCTCGTGTGCGCCGCCCTTTAGAAAACGTACGACAAATGTAAACAGTACGACAACGACGTCACACTCCGTTTACGTTCATCGATCAGTCTCTTAACCTCTGTATTATTTCAAAGGGACCCTATAGGCAGCTAGCTATTAGGCTCATATCAGTGCGGTCACTTTATCACAGATGGCGCTAGCAAATGACAACCGACAGATTTTGTTACATGATGTTTGGTACACATGTATTTTACTTCCAGTACATATGAGAGATTCCCATCAAGATGCCTATGAGGAGGCTGCCTGCAGGATCCCTTTAACCATAACCTCCTTCGAACCCCCTTGCGAAAACTCTCTATTTTAATGGAGGTTAACCCGTTCACTGCCAGCAATAGACTCTATCACTCCAAAAGAGCGCAGCACCTGACGGGGTCAGCGTCACGACGTCCCGCGCATCATTTCTGAACGCATGACGTGACTCGAAAAAAATCCGGTTGTTTCAGCGATCATGACGTCGTGAAACAATCTGATTTTTTTTCGTCTCACATGAAATGACGTGCGGGACGTCATGACGCTGACCCCGTCAGGTGCTGCGCTCTTTTGGAGGAATATCGTCTATTTCATAATACAAGGCTGTAAGTGCCCCTGGTTTGATACGCACCTAAAAAGACGGTAAGTGCCGGATACGGAACCCCCGATTCATCTCGCGCATGCGCAGTTGTTCATACGCCATATTTGTACATCATGAAGAGGCCACTTTGCCATGTCAATTTAATTCGTTTTAGGGAGGTCACAAGAGGTAATTGTCCTAAATCCTATACGTAAACAAAGAATGATGTTTCCTCCATCTATATGTGAGATCACGATGATAACTTGACAAAATGGGTATAGGTGACCCATAGTTTACTCCTCAGCCAGGAATCCGGCCATGTGCATGGCGCCTCGTGTGTTGATCAATAATTAATCACTTTCTCCTCTGTCTTTGTCTTTGCAGATTTCACGGGTCCTACTGTTACTTGGGCAGATGGTAATGTTGACGGAGTGTGATGTGAAAGACTTTCTACTAGCCTACTACTTCGATGTTGAAATTACAAGCGTCATTTCGAAAGGACACTTCATCTCTTTCGTTCATTTGCCATTCATTCGTCGTTTTCGAGTGCCCCGTCGAGTCTCTTTCGTTCAGTCCCTAAAGTGGCCGCATCTACACAAGGCCAAAACCATCCATAACAACCCCATCATAGGCATTCAGAGGAAAGCGCTCACTCAGATCTTTCCAGTGAATACCAAATGTCATGTGATACAGAGAAAAAAAATCAACTCGAGTGGAGACTCAAAGTCTCACTTTAGGGACAAAATGGTTCGAAATACTTTTTGACTCAAAATGAAACAGAAAATATTTCGGCCCGAGGCAATGACACCTCGTTCCGAGAGAAAATATTTCGGGTTGAGATACTGACAGTCTCGATCTGAGAGAAAATATTTTAGGCCGAGATGTCATTGTCTCGCGCCGAAATATTTTCTGTTTCATGTTGAGTCAAAAAGTGTTTCGAACCATTTTGTCCCTAAAGTGAGACTCTGAGTCTCCACTCGAGTTAATTTTTTTTCTGTGTAGGTTTCAGGTGCTTTTTAAGCTTTTTACACATTTTCATTTTCAACAATATTGGCCTAGGCAGTAAAAGGGTTAACGTGGTAAGATGTGTGCGAGCAAGTGGGACGCTGACGTTTGCTACAAGGACAGATGTCGTTGACATAATCCTGGAGAGATGTTTGAGCTTGTCATAGAGAATACTTGCATAAAAGGGGAGAGAATACCAAAAAAGTATTCGTTAAAGGAAATATGTTTGAAACACACCGTCGATATTTTTATAGATCGGTACTGTTTCAAGACAATTTGATCTTCATACAATACAAATTTTGCCTGACAGTCTTCCCCAATCAACATTAAAAAATCGCGTTTAACTTGCCGATGGAACAAATAGTAGAGAGTTTTCGAAAAGACACCGAAACGCCAACGCGAACGCCTATCCTTTATATTATTTGGTGCTCTCGTAGCGTCTTTAACAATAGGGAGGTTAAGAAATCAAACGACAAACGTAAACTTTACGACGACGTTATTTTTCATAATACACATTCACCAGATTTGCATTTTTTCTGTACAAAAATAACGTTGTCGTTAACGTTTTCGTTTATCGATTGATTTTTAACCTCCCTAATGGGATTGGATTTGCGTTGGGAACGTAGCAGTCCTACGGGGAAACTAACTGTAATACCTTTGGAGTATCTTTAGTCACAACATCATGCAGTTATAATGCCATAAGCAAATTATCAAATGGATCGCAGTAACTCCTCCTGAGATATCTGCCGTACGCCACACCCTTTTTATCCACTGACGTGTTGAGTTGTTTCAAACCATAATAACTATCAGTTTTTTGGTCATGCGCACACGATCACCTATTTATTTGTTTCCCCGATTGTGTGATCCACTCCAGGTGTCGGTAACGTATCGGTGTCGACAGACAAATTTGTCTTGAAGAGTCAAACAGGACGTTATCACAGCTTGTCTGTATTTATCAACATTGTGTCATGAATTGGGGTTCTCTCAAAACATTTTCAGACGTTCGTGAGTGGCAGCAGGTGATGCCTGAACCTCACGGACTGCGAGGTTGATCAGCAAGACAAATCTTTGAAAAGTCATGCTGTCACAGTACCCCTCAGACCTCCATTCAGTTGGAGATGTAATGATGCGCCCCAGGATTCACCAAATGGTGAGGACTTGCCGTGACAAATTCAAAATGGTGGCTGTGGCGGCCATGTTGGATATAGGACCGCAACCAAAATAGATAGACTTGTGTACATGTAATTACCCGGCGACCCCAACACCCACACCAAAAATGGTGATGATTGGCTGTGGCGTTTTTGAGTTAATGCGGGAAAGCAAATTCAAGATGGTGGCTGTGGCGGCCATGTTGGTTATCGGAGCGCAACCAAAATCAATAGGGTTGTGTATTTACCCTACCCCAGCTTTCACGCCCAAAATGCTGATTATTGGATGTGGTGTGACGACAATACCCTACAGTCCAAGTCGGTTGAGGGGTAAACACTGCTCTCCTTGAGAATTCAGGATGACGGCACTCGATTTAAGCATCTAGCTTCGTTAATACTCAAAATTCGAAATCGCCAAATTTTCTCAGAGGAGAGTAATATCATTGTATTCGTGTATTTGAGGCTATTTCTTTTCTAACTAGAGCAATAAAACCATCTGCTCAATCCCACCCACTGTCGTTAAATGTCAATAACGACATTTTGGAGCAAACGAACTGTTCAAACTTAGGATGTGGCGTATCTTTATTAATACGGTTGCGTCTCCCCATTTATCACACATTTGACCATTATCATCATGATGTGCCTACGAGTTGTGATGGTCCTTTTGGGCCTTGCGTCAGTAACCGGTGAGATCTTCATATCTTCTTGAATTTTCCCAATCGTCCATACATGGGACATTTCTGTAAATTCCCGAGGCCCTTCTCCACAGACTCAAGTAGTCTTGGCCAGAGGTGAAACGTTGTTCCGAGAAGGAAACCTTTTTTCCGCGGAAACGGTATTTTTCTTCCCGGCGCAAACTAACTTTTTTATGGCGATGACAAAGCTATCGCAGCAGGGAATTGCATAGGCCTACCAGTCCTCCAAAATGTAAAGTCTGCACTCCTTGCTCCATATAAAAGAACTTAAGTGGTGCACTTAGTAGTGCGTGTATCTATTGTTTGATACAATAGATGGGCCGTGTGTTGTTTGACACAATAGGTGGGCCGTGTAGGCCTACTTAGACTTAAGTTCTTGACGAATGCCCCTTGAACAAAGCTTTCTCGTTTGAATACAAAAGTTTGTCTTTTCGAAAAGGTTGGCGTTGTTGATATTGTGAAGAAGAGTACTGTAGTTGTCTCTTCTATTTCAACCGCCGGGGAGGTTAATTCCAAGTAACCGAACTAAAGCAATATTTCAAATTGCCAACCCTATGAATCTCAATCAAGAAACTGATTTTTTACATGCTGTGATTTNTGGTACCGGTATTTTGATGGCAATGCAGTTCAAATGCCTAGGCCTAGGCCTAGGCCTACACTTGAACATGCAGGTCATCTGTTCTTCTGGGACATTAACTCTAACCAAGTTTCGGTCCGATTCGATTCTTAGCTTGGCTCCAGGTGGCCAAAAACAAGTCCTGCAACTTGGGAATGACTTGCCCCAGATGTTCGCTCATCCTCTCTCTCTGTCATTACACTATGTCAACGAGTGGGCACATGGTCCATGGACCATTTCATTTACATGCTGTGATTTAAATTTGTCGCAGCATTCAGTATATCCAATGATAGACAACAAGTCCTGGACACCAAACGTGCTGTCGATGTCATTGACGAAAGCGGTGAGACGACACAGCGTCATCCAGATCAACTCGAAGTTCTGGTCCGCCGCGAAGACGGCGACGATATGCGGCTACGCCTGCGCAGAGGCGATAAAATACCGATTTCCGTTGAAACGGATACTGGGATCAAGGACGTCGATCTGGGAGAGGTGAGTTTCTAAAAGTAAAAGTATTTGTAGAACTCATGATTTGGCATTAAATGGCGATTATGCCAATGAGGGTAATAGTGAGGTTTCGCAAATATGACGAAACACGAAGTTACGAAATACGAAATATGACTTCATTTCCATGACGTAATGTGTTACATGTAAGAGATGGTTGGTACCACAAATGTCCCTGCTGCCAGTGCGTCTTTCAGCATATCATGTAAGACCAAGAGAGTTATGGTGCATCTTCACATAAACAACTAATGATAAAAAGAGTGAAAAAAACACTGATGTCAAAAATTTCGTACTTAATAGGATGATGAAGACGCCTTCTATAATGTCGATGGCAATAAGGGATCCTTGTTGGTTACGTCCGTGGAGCAAGCACCAGGAATTTTCAGCAGATCACTGGTAAGACTGGTTCTATAAGCAGGAGAGCATCGAATACCACTTAAATTTCATCCCTCTTCGGACCGATTTATTCTTCAGTTGATGTCATTTTCTTGCCATTTGTAGGCCTTTATCGAGCGTATTCAGAAATGTATGCGATATTTTTTCCGGGTACAGCGGACATCAGGGCATACAGTAATCGTAGAGCTCAAGACAACATGACAATGTCCGTGAACTTTGCACCAGCCAATCAATGTGTAGATTCATATTGATTGACCAATCAAACCTTGTTACCTCATGACGTCGAGTTTTCTTACCCGATGACGACATATTCGATTTACAGAGTGGCTCCTTCGTCCACGACAACCAGGCTTTCATTATTGAAGCACCAGAGACCGCGGAGAAACGATTCGACGGTAGGTGTAAATCGCTGAATTCTTCCTCTTCGTGGTAGGCCTTGTGTAAAGTCCGCATTCCATTCGGTCGTACATGTATGTTGCCGGGCTTTACAAAACATGTGTGGACTCTACTTTTTCAGTTCTGGAGGCCGACCACAGACGTGACCTGAACGGGGAGAATAACAAGCACAAACTACTGAAACGCTTTGATCTTCCAACTGAATCCCGATTCCCAGGTGGTGGAGGTACGTCTACGAACACAATGTCAACAAATTTGTTACCAAATGAGCACAATCATTGTCAATATTGTTTTCAAAAACAAAACTTTTTGGCTTAGACGATTCCATCTCAAGTGTAACCGATATTTTCCTACCGTAACACAACATTAAATTTATCTCAATGAGAGAAGTGATTCCCATACTTTCTGGCTTGCTTACGTTCACAATGTAGTACGTACCTTTCAATGTGTACACAGTTGTCTAACCATGAGTTCCTTTCAAAATACGTCTACTTTATGAATCCTGGACCCATTCACAGGGAAGTAGCCTACCTCCGTTTTATACACTCATCTTTTTACCTATGGTAGGCCTACACAAAGTCATAGTCCTTAATCTTTCCTTCAGTGTCCTTGGAAAAGAGGAGTTCCCAGAACCTTGGAGTTGAAATCTACATCGTCCTAGACTACACCGTTTTTAATCAGTAAGTACATGTATCACCTTAATTTTTAATAATGCTTTAATAATTCTAGAAAGAGATTTGGCAGGAAGCTTTTCTGAAATTTCTTCATCATATTCTGTAACTACATGTACGTACATGTCGGTACGGGTTAGTTCATACTCGAGAGGTTATTGACAGCGTTAGCCACGAAGATAATTTTTTCACCATCTTTATAAAATCTAAGTACTGGTAAATACTAACTCTTGCTCTTTAGCTACAACACTGAAGCAAGAGGTGACCAAACTACAGCACTGCGAAACATGAGACGGTATTTTGCACATGTCATCAATGGGGTGAGTAAGAAAAACGTTATGTCAAGTCGAGGTTATAACGACAGGGCCTTTGGCCGAAAACACTGGAACCAACTTTCAAGTTTGGTCAAGGAAAAAGATACGTATCCTGTCTTCACCATAAGATTAAATTTTAAACTTTAGTTCTTAAGGCGAGACAATCTCTTTAATCTTTTTCTTTTCAGGTGGATATCCGTTACTCAAATATAAAGATGTCCGAGTTTGCAATCTATGTCAGGGCAACCGGTCTGCACGTTATCGAGGTGGGTTGAAATACATCAACTTAAAGCATCGAGATATTTCACCTGTCGGCCTTATATTCGCCAAATACCGTAACCAAACATCTTTCAATCACTTTCAGTCACGTAGCCAGTCCTTCACAGAGTATAGCAGCGTCAGAAACCCGGGGATCTCTGATCCGAACTGGATCAACGCTGATTTTACTCTAAATGCCTTGAAGGATTGGGACAAAAGTCGCGGATTCCTTCGGAAGAGTGACCACGTCATGGCATTCACCAGGTAACGTACACATGTCCAAACATTCAGCAGGGCAGTATTTAGAGGTGGCAGGGGCAGTTGCCCCCAGAGCCAATAAAAAACGTGATTTTCATGCGGATTTTGGGCAAAAAACGGCAAAAAATCTTCTACCCCCCCCCCCGGACCTAATAGCTAAATACGGCCCTGCGCAGTCACTATGCAGCAGCAAGTACAAATTTAGGGTATGGTAGTCTGCAGTTCCAATTGATGCAGGAGCGGGTCGAGGAAGCAAGGAACGTCAGCTTCAAAATTGACAGTCAATTTCAAATATTTAATGTTGTAAAAAAGAGTGCCCCCCTCCGCGCCTGTGATGGTACCAGGGCCTCCCAGCGCACGAAGGACGTACGGTGACACGATATTTGACCGAAGCTTATTCAATGCAATGATGTATTATTTTTCAGGAAGAATTTATACTCGGTCAAAGGGGGCCAGGCGAAACCCGATACAGCAGGTAGGTATTGGTCGAGATCGGGTCGTTTGAAAACCGGATTGAGCAGGTACCTTTCTTGTAGATCTACACAACATAAATAAAAAAAAATTGGAAATTTGTGGACATCAAACAATTCAGACTGTCAAGATGAATTTCCCAAGGTCCAAAACAACCGGCGATAACGCTCTTGGGTACGGACGCCTGGTGTAACGTTTTTGAATGTTCCCCATCTGTGAGTGTTTCCTTACTTATGTCTGACGAAATAGCTGCGACTTGACTACAGGGGACACAAAGAGAAACGTGTCGATCTATCTGCCCGCGTTTCCAAAACAATAATAAGGGGAACATCGACATGTGGGAAAACTGGCAGATGTCACACCTTCATTAGATATTAATAAACATGAAATTACTTTATAGGCATAGCTACCGTCAAAGCCGTATGCAGACCGAGTGCATATTCTGTGGTTGAGGACATGGCGAAGTTCACTTCGGAGGGCGTAGCAGCTCATGAACTCGGGCACAGGTAGGTGCTGCCAAATGCCTAGGTTCTTTTTTCATGGGAGATGTCCTGATGTTCTTTATGAAGTTCTTTATATTTCAATGAGAATCGTCTGGTGGAGTCAGGCGAAATCTTTTCTTTGTGCTGGGCCATGACAGTCTTTGGAAAACTGAACACTGCCGCGAGAGAATTTTTTATCCGAAATGAAGGCCCATGCAGGAATAGTAATAATAGGGAGTTTTCGCGAAGCCCCCGAAACGCCACGCGAACGCCAAACCCATTGTTCGATGCCACGAAGAGAGCGCCGAACAAAAGCATATAGACGTTCGCGTTGGCATTTCGTGGGCTTTGCGAAAACTGTATACTGATGACGTCAGACTTACGTGTATATTAACTCACAGTCCTGTGCAGTGATACATGTAGATAGGTTCCTGATCTCACCGCTTGTAAGCATCATTACATTTCGGGTGTTTCATCATTCTTCGGTAAAACACAAAAATCTGGCACAGTTTCGAGCTTTAAGTTGAGCATGCGCTTACAAATTATTATACGGTATATGTTCGTATTTGAATGTGGTCTGAATATATAAGCGCTATTATTATGAATTTTTGCTGCATCCCTTCATATCTTTCCTTTCAGTCTTGGGGCTGCAGACCACGACGGTTCGAAAACGGCAAGCAGCTGCCCGGCGGAGGATAAGTATATCATGGCTCCCTCTACATCGAACTCCGTGGGCCCAAACAACTATCGAAACCCTTACTTGTTTTCAAGCTGTTCCATCAATCAAATCAGAACGTACATTCTTTCCTTGGGATCCAAGTAAGTAAACTTTCGTGGTGATATCCACCAAAATCATCATCATTAAGTCTAGCCAGCGATGGTTGTCAGTGGCCACCATCCCTGTCAGTCCGTACCCCAAACTAAATAACACAATGATTCCCTCGGGATCTCCGGCAAAGCTTGACAAATTCTCTTCAAGATTTTAGACAGATTTCCTAGCTTCTTGCTGAGTAAAAGTCTTTTATTCAAACCAATATCTGATGAACAATTCATAACAATCTCGATGATGAGTAGGCCTAAATGTACATCATAGTACATAATCTATATGTAGATCTGCGGAAACGGTCAAGATCTAACTTCACCTTCTTCAGCAACTGTTTGACGAGCAGGGCGACCAGTTTGCCAAACTGGGAAAGACCGAGTGAAGAAATGCCTGGCCAACTGTTAGATGCGGTGGGACAGTGCAAAAAGGAACAGGGAGAAACGTCATTCCCCTGCCCTTTTGTAAGTAAAGTAGACCCCGTTGGCTTAAATTGATTACTAAAGCCAGCAGCACACCAGGCGATATCGCAAGCGGTCTCATCGCCACCGAACTTCTCGCCAGCAACCGCAGACTATAGGCGATATCGGTTTTGGTATTGTTTGATATTGGGCATTACATCGCTGGCGAGAAGATTCCACGCATCGCTGTTCAGCACACCTTGCGTCAACGACCGATTTTGCTCGGTGGCGATCTGGGCCGACGGCACAGAAAGTCCGATAGTGCTTTCGGTGCCTATCGGCGGTTTAGTCAATGGAAAAGTGTGGGTTATAAGTTATAACTAACTGCCGATAGGCGCCTTGCAATAATTGCAGCATGAATTCCATTTTGATTGGGGCTCAATTTTCCATAGAGAAGAATTGGGAGCCTGACTTGAATTAGAGTTTTGGTAGCGAGGTACATTTATAGAACCAAAGAAACGAGCAAATCCAAAATGTGATATTCATATCTATATATTACACTATATACACGGTACAAACGTTTTCGGCAGCATCCTGCTAGCCCTCATCAGGTAAAATGAGAAATATTACAAATTGAAGAAAGACTGGAGCATTAACATAACAGCAATAATACAATTAGTAACTAACTAACTGACTTGAATTAACTTAGGAAATGTATTTAACCTCCCTTCATTGTGATCGCTTCATTCGCGAAGTTCCGTCAGCGCTCCTAATCTTCCGCGTCCGTGTGCGTCAAAAACGTTTCTCTGTATCCTTGCTTGATAGAATTCGCTGACCGTCTGCAGTTTCACAGACTCACCTGACCCTGCCATTTATTTTCATTTTGGGGCTCCTCTTTTTAGAAGCAAGAATTGGCGGACATCTGTCGCGGTTTGAGCTGCGTTAGCAACGCACAGGCTACATCTTGTTCGACGGGAAGACTTGCCGCCAGGGGCACGTCTTGTGGAAATAAGAAGGTTGGTAAACCATTCAACTCTTCGCTCGAAAGCCGTTGCGGACAGATGCGGGAGAACTCGGCTGGAAGCGAACTCAGCATCACATCACCTTCCATTAGATTACATAGGTCCTCAGAAGCTTCCAGATCAATTTGTGTACCCTAGTATGTTCTGGGAATCATGAAATGTCACCGTTTAATACTTCATGGTAACCACCAACCAACGTGAGTTGACCTGTTAACTGCTATACCTTGCTGACTGTACACAGTTCGGGTGGACCGGACTTTGTGCCCGATCTCCTCCTTAGTTAGGGCTTGAATCCTACGAAGAGCGGCCTGTGTGTACAGTACAATAGGAGGAGAGTGCCCTTACGGTATTTTGGTTTTAAAAGAAGTGCTGATTTTCATGAAAAAAGACAAAATCGGCAGTGTGGTAACCTGTGCTGCCATCTACAATAGGTGTAATAAACCAGACGTGATGTTGCTGCCCAGAAAGTCAAAACTGCTCCTCATTGGCAGTAAACGATCAACAAATGGATTCCTAGCCATGAAACTACCCCTCTCCAAACACACTCATCAATAAAGCAACAAGACCCTCTACCACAGGATATTCAACTTTCAAGGACAAACACCCTCCCACAAAAAATGCTCGCCACGGGTCAATATGCTAGTATACACTAAACACACACATCCACTCAAAATTTATGTTCCAGTGGTGTCAGGAAGGAAGTTGCGTGTATGATTCGCGGGCTCCATCTATGGATGGTAAGTACTAGAATGAGGACACTGTACGCAGAGAAAAACAGACAAATACAGCAATGATTGAGGTTCGAATTCCGGGTCCGGTCGGCAGCCTCGGTTGGAGCATGATACGCCAGGCCTACCTGTAGGCTAAAGCCTAGCAGTCAGGTGGCGCTAATTTGTACCCTGTTGAGGGGGGGGGGGTACCTACACTACACCCTTCATCGCAACGTCACGTGTAATGTTTTTGAGTGCGGCCATTTTTCTGTGTGACTCCGATTGTTTGGAACACACTGGGAAACAGACTCACTGTTTCTCTGTGTCTCGCTCGTTGTCAAGTCGCCGCTCTCCCTCAGTCTATTGTAATATGGCCGTTTAGACGACAAGCCAAAAAAACACATTCAGATTCGATCAGATTGGATCCGATCGACCGCATCGGGTGTCATTTGCGTTTAGACGAGTCGTATTTGGTCCAGTGTGGTCAAAAATCCACATTGGACCGCACTGGGTAGCGTTTACACGCAAGATTTTTGAACCACAATCGGATTCGATCGGAATGCATTGTTATATTCATTGTACGGCCATAGTTTGACGTGTTTTCAACAGAGTCCTGTCCTTTTGGCGACCGTGCGACTGGCTATAAGGGCCAACAGTGTTCCACCTTGATCCAGCGTGAACCACACAAATGCTACCAGCTTGATATCCGTCAGGCATGCTGCGGCAGCTGCAAGAAAATCAAGCAAAACAAGCCCGGTAAGTTTTCTAATCGATCCAATGTCTTCAAGGTTCCTTATCGCTTCATTGAAATCCCGCTAATCTCAGGAAATAACACCGTGCATATGACCGAACTGCGCCAGTGGGTGATATCAAACTGACCTATCATAAGCCGCGTTTACACAGCCAAAAATCATCCGAGCGGAGTCCGGACCGAGTACGGTTCGGCAGAAAAAGTGGCAGAGAAAAAGCATTACTATAGGCTTGATTCGTACCTCTCCACCCATCTTAGTGATGAATCACTGTACATGATCGCTGTGGCCTCAGCAAATGGCGGTGTCAATCGCCTGCTCATGCAATAGGAGCTGTCAGCGAGTTGACCACTAGGTGTCACTAGGGCCCAATTCAATGCATCCAGCGGACCCAGTCATTATCGATCGAGCAGCGATCATAATAGATTTCCTGTACATTTGGTCCGCTAAGACTTTGCTGCCATCTGTTAGCAATATGCGCGGCTGACTGCTCCTATTCTCCACGATTGCTGTTTTCACCTTTTAGGCTGTGAGTACGGCGACCATGAGGCATTCTGCTCCTCCCTCTCCAGAAGTGCCTGTCAGACTGCTTGGAACAACTGGGTAAGAAAATTTTCAGGTCATATTCAACAACTGGGTAGACCTTTTTTGCCTGTCTGATGTCAGGTCGCTTTTAACTACTGTTAAGAACACCTGTCTGATATCAGGTCACATTAATAACTACTTAGAATGTCTGCCTGATATCAGGCCACATTTGACAGCCGGTAAGAATGCATGTCTGATATCTGGTCGCTTTTAACAACAAGTAAGTGAATAATGTCTGTCTGATATCAGGTCACATTTAACAACTGTAATAATGCCAGTTTGATGATCAGGTCACATTTAACAACTGGTAAGAATGCCTGTCTGATATCAGGTCACAGTAACATCTGGTAAGAATACCTGTCTGATATCAGGTCACATTTTAACTAGGGGTAAGAATGCCTGTCTGATATCAGGTCACATTTTAACTAGGGGTAAGAATACCTGTCTGATATCAGGTCACATCTGCCAACTGGGTAAGATTTTTTGCCTGATGAAACACAGCGCCACCACAATACGCGAATGCGAAAAAAGGTTGTTTAGAAGCAGCGGGGTGAGGAGTAGGGTGAACCTCTGTGGAAGTTGCGGTCAGTTTAGAGTGACACATGGCAAAAATCAGTGGCAAATGGTGCATGTAAAACAGACAACTCCTCAAATTTAATTACCGCCCCTTTCTTCCAGTTCTGCAGCTGCAGTAAGTGCGCTGGCGTAGCGATATCTGGATGTGAAGATAACCCGTACATGCTCTGGGGTAACCCTGGCAAGAAGTGTAACGCTTTCATTACTGCCTCCACGAAGGGCAACTGTTACCTTAACGGTGGACAGGTAGCCCAGAGCTGCTGCGGTTCTTGCAGGAGGTTTGTGGACAGCAGCAATCCAGGTATGATTAGTGCAACTCACCTTTCGCCGGCGCAGAAGCCTTTTTCTCACATTAATGGAAAGCAAGGCAACCGCACGCAAGATCTGAGAATGGCAACTAAGTCTGCTTTGGAAAAAAATAATGGTGTATCAGGACTAAATCTTCCGACGTCGCTGGTCGGTGTACCTGACAAAAAGGCGCCCTCTCCGCGTCGGTTGGATACTCGTTTGATACCGGTATACATACACTATCCGCGTCGTCATGGCTAGTTCAGGGATAGGCCTAATCCACTTAGACCTAGAAAACTTTTGCAATGGTTGTTGTGAAAATATTTTAAATTCAGAGCAGAAATTGCACTCCAAAGTTGGTGACAAGTTAACCACTTTCTTCCAGGTTGCCTGTTTGGCGATAACAGCGGTTACAACTTCTCCCTAGGTTCGCGGTCCTTTACCTGTAGTGATTTGAAAAGGGACCCGTCTTTTAGACAACAGGCTTGTACTCAACACGGCTCGGCGGCAACGCATTGTTGCGAGACGTGTAAAGGGGTCTGAGATATAAGGAGGATTTTCACCCATTCTTCGTGAAGTGCTCGTAACAGATATCACCATGATCAGAAACTTGCATGTAGCCAAGTAAATAAAGATCGATAGATTGGTTTCAATGCATGCTGAGTTGTTTTCTTCTGTTCCATAGGGAATCCTTTTTCGATTATTCCGTCTGTCCATTTTCCAATTTTTTTCAGAAAATTCTTAATGGCCTAAAACAACCAATTACTCTGGGTGTATTTTGTCAAAACTTAACCATCGTGCATGGAATGCGAAGTTGTCGATGTCTTGTCAGATTTTACCGATGAAAATTCCACCACGGGGTCCCCCATTACATAGGCAATGTTTCGGAACAAAATCCTGTAGAAAAATGTGCACGCACATTTTGCCACGATGCGATGTGGACTTTGGGACAGAAGTGACGTCATGACGCGGATCGATGGTAGCGCCGCCTTGCGTCATGCAGGGTTCCTCATTGGTATAAACTGGACCCCAAGGAATCGTGGGTCTTCGTCAAAAATACACCATTCTGGTTTCATTCTCGAGTCCTACCCTACTGGCGTCACACAGCTCCCACCCCAATGCACTTCATATCGGATTCCCACGGACCATCATGTTCTAATGGATTATCAAGAATTTGAGTTGTTGCGTATCTGTGGTGTTATGCTATTTATAATATCCTCGTGACTCTTCCATGTACTAGTATAAGATGCCATATTGATTTCATTTCACGCAAATGCGATGTAACACGTCATCAGTCAACCATAAGAAATTGTTTGCCAATCAATAGAGATGCCTCATCACAACCTCATTCCAGGATGATGATAACGCACTGTTTTTTGTAACAGAACACGTACCACAACAAAACCAGTAGGGCCGAGGTACATGTATGAATGTCTTGTGATGCGGCGAAAGTATCTTGACCCCCTTCGCATTGATTACTCGACATTGCAATTAAATAGAGATATTTATTACCAATGATGAGTGCTGGATGTAAGACACGGATTACCTCCATTACAAGTGTCATTCCCCGAGATCGGCATAGGACACCAGCTAGGCAAGGTGGCGAGGAAAGGGTTAATTATTAGCCTCGACACTACTTCATTACTTAGCTGCCCTGCTCGTCATGTAAGGATGACTGGAATCCATAGCTACTGATGACATGTTCACCCAGCATGGATGCGGGATCGATGTCTTAAAATTGACAGTAATGCCTGAGTAGACCTCGGAAGGGTGAATCCAGTTAGGCTTAAAGGAGCATGGTATTGGATCTCAAATGCGTTATTTGACTGCCGACGTACAGGGAGTCACCTAGCGGCAGTAAGACCAACTACAAAAAATGCCCATTACAAAATCTACGCTTCTAGTACAACTCGCCCCCTCCGCGCACAACTTGCCCCTAGGGGGCATACAGCGATGCTGCAGCTGGCATGGCTGAAGGTGTTTTGACGAAAACGTAAGCATTGACGCGGCGTGTGGTAGCGCTAGCACTCAGTGCAGACGACGTATGTGAAGTAAACCTCAGCAACAGTCCCATGACGGCATATTGGACATGATCACGCGTTATCGAATGGGGAATTCTATATGGCATTACAAATATTGGGCTTCCGATTGGAAATGGCTTAATTTGCCGATCTGTGTTGACGGTCTTTCGGTCTGAGGCGAGACCACTTCTCTACTTCATTCCAGAATGGGAATGCCAATAAAGCGGGCGAAACGACATCTGCTCCAACCTAGGTTCCCCGGATCCTGATGCGGGGGTCTTCTCTCGATGAAAAATAGTCTTAAGTTCAGTTTATGTGCCGCATGTGTATGTGTGAACGTTTCTTACGTAGACGTTTCGTCGAGGAGGCCCCATACGTCATCCGACCTCATATATGTACGTTTCATAAGTGTTAACTTATTTAATTAAGCGATATTTGCCAGTCAGTCATGAAACATTTTCTTTTGTGCGTTTAGAAAACTTTGCATATGCCCTCTTTAGGATTAGTAGCAGACCCGGCGAAACGTTCAGTATGGCGGCCATCTTGAATTCCGATAAGTCGGAAATGTGACGTCGTTTCCGATGGCACCATTCGATTCGGCGTTCCCGAAAATGTGGTATACATGTAGGTCTTGGAATTATCTTTCTGTCTTTCTTAGAATTGATATGTGGAAAAAAGTTCCAAAATTGCGGCCTTATTGGAATCCAAGATGGCGGCCATCAGGGGCCGATTTCGTCGGGGTTCCCGTCCTAAAGTGAAATGGTTTTTTTGTCCAAACAGCATCTGTGCCATATTTGGTGCTTTCACCACAAAATCAACAATTCGGCATTTTTTGGGCCTCCCTACCAGAGTTCATTTTGACTGTATCGAATTATAATTATAATCATAAATCGAAAGTGACGTCGTCAATGCGAATTACCCGATATCATTGAGTCGTAATCACCAATAGGTCATTGTTCATCACAGGTGTATTCCTTATCATGACACAAATGATTAGCGTTCAAATCCGTTCTTACCCATGTACACCTGACCGCAGAAATATATTTTACGAAACAGACACCTGACCACTCATCAATAGCCGATATGGAAATCACGGAGCCTTAGTGGGGTGGTTACTATGGTTACCTATCACGGGTTATTTCTACATTCCCAAAGCAAGAGACTTTGCTTTGCACATAGTCGGGGAACACGCCTGTATGTGACCGGTGATGTGGTTGGCATGGGAATACGACAAGCTTGTTTTTTCTATAGTCCAGGTGAGTGTTAATTTTTCTTCTAACGGACTATTTTGCAACAAAAGCTGACCATTGTTCAGTATTTTTATCGAATTTCGCGTTACATGTATGGCATCCCTACAGAAACTAAGGAAAGCGATGGTTCTCCACCAGGATTACCAAGATGTAGCCTACTCGTCTTGGAACTCACTCTTGTAACCTCCATCCTCCCACAGCAGGGCTTTGGTCTCGTTTCTCTTCATACACTCCACTGAGCGGATGAAGAGGAGCGAGGTAAAAACCCCTGCTGTGGGAGGATGGTAACCTCTGCACGTTGGGTAGGGTAAATGGCGGCCTAAAGTCTTTACGTAGGCCTACACACTGCGACAAATGGAGATTTCTTTTCCAGAGACAGAAATCTCCACTTATCCCAGCGCGTGCTAGGGGCGAGACGGAAATCCCCTCAAGTTCCGATGTGTGGAAACAGAAACAGTAGCCGTTTTTACCTTAGCTTTAAGTGCTAACCCGTTTTTACACTACATAAAATCCGCGGGGTTTTTGCGGTCACACCTGTGAATTGCCAGTGTAACGTTTTTCAGTGTAGCCATTTTTCCGTGTGATTCCCATTGTTCGGAACACACTGGGAAAGAGACTCACTGTTTCTCTGTGCCAGTGTGACGTTACAATAGATTGACGAAATAAGGCTAGACTTGACAATGAGCGACACACAGAGAAATAGAGGTTGTTTCCCAACAATGAGAGTCACACAGAAAAATGGCCACACTGAAAAACATTACACCTGCCATGCAAATATCCCTGATTACCATGATTACTAGCTATCTCAGAAGGACAGCGCCATGGGATGTCGTGCGATCATTCGATCCTTGCTCTTCACGTCCGTCGCATAAGACAAGTCAGCCGTGGCACCTTGTACCATGTATTTTTGCAAGGGCAAGTAAAAAACCTAATCCAAGTGGGGAATAGAGTAGTTTGAGATGGCTTCTTCCATACTTAACAGGGCCAATGCTGCTTTGGCTTCGGCCTTGACGGAAACCTCCAATACAATACCTATAGGCTCGCCCGACAATGTGACATATACAACGATATTTGGTGAATTCAGTTTCACCCTGGCGATATATTCTGATCAAAATTCCGCGTTCGTCCAACCTTTGGTATAAAATCAGGCAAGTCCACTCATCTTGCTCGATATGGTTGCGAAGGTAGAATTTGCTTTCTATCCATTATTAATTTCATTTCTTGGAGATCAATATTTCGCATTTTTAACTGCGGCAATCAATCGTGGATGAAGTTGTTCTTAAAAATATTTTGTTTATTATCGAATGCTTGTCGTTCCTCGCCAGTGTTTTTCGCACCGCTAAACTACCGTATCCATTAAACAGCCAGCTGTGTAATTGAGATTTTAAGAGGTCGTCCCACGATAAACGGTGACACTGACGTTATCGATCGTCAATAATACGATGCAAATATACGTCATCAAGATGTTAGCATTAGTGTCATGGTCAACAGAGCGATTTCTTACGACAGAAGATCAATTTGGCTTGAACTTACATGACCGTTTTGGAAATGAGAGTGACGCTTTGATTGGGTCCTCTGGGTGTCAGAAAACGCGATTTTGCAGAAAAGGCAACTACATGTATTTAAACTCTGGAAATAGTTGCGCGCCATAACCTATTTAGAAGGGAAACCCTCCGAATGTATTTCCATTGGTTTCAGTGTGTAAAGAGACGGCTATTTGACTGTGAGAACGGGACAAGAAAATATTGCTTTAGGCTGTCTGCATACTGCAAGCGAACTGGCGAAGCGGCGCGAAGCAAATTTCGCCCAGCGGTGTGGCGAAAATTTATACTCTGGAAGCATTAGCGTCTACAAACTGAGAGCGATCGACGCTGGCGATCGCGCGAAAAAATCTAAATTTTATATTTGGTGGCGCGAACTTCCACAGGATGTACGCGGAATCCCTGATAAGGCTGTGTTGGCAAGAATTCGTTTGTCTTCGCCTTGCCGCTTCGCTTCGCATCGCTTCGCCAGTTCGCTTGCAGCGTGCACGCAGCCTTGAGTGGCCAGCGAACTAGAGCCCGTCAAGAGGAAAAGGAAATCTGAAAAAAGTACGGGCGTGTTTTAAAGTGCATAGGTGTACATGTCCCTCAATCGGAGGACCCTAGGACTACCTCTTAATACAGTGAGTCGATACCGACAACGTGAAAACCTAATGATTATTGGCACTGTCTTGAATGTATTCAGAACAAAAACCCATCATATTCGTCAATATTATTGATGTTTTTACCTTATTCAACCTGATCATCCGGGTCATTCGACATCCAATAAAATCTTTGAAGTCGTCTGCTTCTTGTATTTTGAGCCGGGTGAAGATAATTATTTGCGCGACACCTCAGCCGCTTCGCAGTGGACATGTGACCTCGGTCTCGCTATACAGTGCGATAGGTTTCGCACCGATTCGTTCGCGGCGTCATTCTTTTTGCGCACGGTTTGGTGCTGGAATGATCTTCCTTACGATATAAGAACGACACAGTCTTTGGGGCGTATTCTAGAAGCTCCCTTACCTCGCCGATCACGCTTGCAGCCACAGCAGACTGGGTGATATCGGCTTTGGTGTTGTTTGATATTGGGCGAACATCGTTGGCGAGAGGATTCCCCGCATCGCTGTCCAGCGCACACAAGGTGTCAACAGTTGATTTTGCTCGCTGGCGATCAGGGGTCGGCCGCATAGAAACTCCGCTAGCGCTAGCGGAGCCCATCTGCCGATAGTGCTGTACATTTTTCCATGCATTTTAACACCGATAGGCTGTCGGAGCACTGGCGGAGTTCCTATGCTACCGGCCCAGGGCTGACCGCACAGAATGTCCGATAGTGCTTTCGGTGCCTATCGGCGGTTTAGTTAATGGGAAAATGCGTTATAACTAACTGCCGATAGGCGCCGGTAGCACTATCGGACTTCCTGTGCGGTCGGCCCTGATCGCTTGCGATATTGCCTGGTGTGCTGCTGGCTTTAAATAATATCCAAATTGTCTATGATACATCTTGTCCCTAGCGGTGGGATCAGGTATCAATCTACTGGGCGTCAATTCATTTTGATTTCTAGCTGTTTGGTCACAAAAAGTTTTGTTTTCTTTAAAGATCCTTTGCAGGAAACGACGATCCCTTACGATTGATGACACGGCTGCCCGATTTCTCTATTTTAATTCATCACATGTGTACATTTCATCTTTCAGACTGTAATTTGGTCAGCCTAAAGGATGACGCCCGCCGATGAAAGTCGAAGTTTCTTTGTTTGAGGTCATCATGAATCATGCCACACGAATATCAAGATTGTCTAGCAAGGATCAATATTCGAACCGTACCGAGGAAACTGGATCTGAAATGACCAAACACACAGTAAAACGACGTGGGAACGAGGATAGCCAGGAGAATCCATTATTCACAGGTCTGCAGAAGACAAAACCAGACGTAGTGATTGGACCATACTGTGATGACGTCACGACACGGTGCGAGGTCATCACGCCACCAATACGTGTGGAAGACACTTCTCTGATATCAGAACCATTGCCAAGGCGAGGGTCTTTAACGGGATTTTTACACCGGCAAATGGCAGGATTGCATCAAAAGCTTTTCTCGGGTCACGAACCACCGAGACGGTTAAATCCGAAATCGAAGTACTTATTGGGGTCATGTCCAAATCTTGACGCAAAAAATCAGCCGAAAACAAAACAAAAGGTGCGAAGTTCTCGATCGACTGATGGGCGGGTCATCACCAAAACTGCACCGTCACCAGAAGGATCACGCGAGAGCTTAGGATCTCGCGAGAAGCTTATTGGAACCACTTTGACAGTGCCCGACGTCTTTGTGACGTCGAAAACTCATTCGAAGAATGTTTCAAGAGCAGATATCTGCGTGCAGAGTTCGAGTTCTCCAGACTTAGGCGGCAGAGATCCGAGAAAGGCAGAGCAGAAGCGTCAGCAGTTTAAGAAAACACTAAGTTTATCATTTAGCATATTCGAATGCTTGGAATCAGAAAGCAAACGATTTTATAAGGACGTAAACATATCGCAGATTTTGGATTTTCTGTTCATTGGAAGTGTCGAATCCGTCTACAATGAACATACACTTTGCAGGCTGAATGTGGACCGTGTCGTCGACCTGAGCAACAAGCGTCCAGACCAGGTTCCGTCCAAGAAAAAGTCCATCTGTCCTTGCACTTGTCCTTCCAAAACAATGCACTCGCGGGCAAAATTGTGTATAAATGTGGAAGATTTAGAAGAAGAGGGGATAGACGTCTATTTTCGCGAGATCAATATTTTCTTAGAAGGGGCGCGTAAGGGGAACAAGAGGGTCCTGGTGGCCAGTTATCTAGGGAAGTCCCGCGCAGCCGTTGTTGTTATTCAGTATCTAATGGCGTACCACGGGATGGATTTACGTCGCGCTTACAACTGGGTTAAGACGAGAAGGGCGTGCATCGATATCAACCGTGGTTTTCAAATTATTCTTGAAAAACTAGAGGAGCATCGTTTCCCGGGGAAGATAAAATCAATGCAGTTTAAAGACCTTGCAGGCAATGAATTAGCCAGAAAAACCGCGTGGACTGAGGTTTGATAAAATTGACTAAAGAAATTAGGGACGTAGGCCTACTCTAAGGATGTCTACATTGTCCACATAACTGGATCGCAGCCTCTGAATCCACATGGTAACTCTGTCGGTCGCTGCGATTATGCTCTTCAATCTGTCCGCGTCCACTTAAAGTGGCACGGTACATGTATGTCCCTGGGGTTGGAGAGTGGCGCGCACGGCGATGGTGGCGCCGGCTGCCGACAAAAAGTGGCAATTCTTTTTCTCTCTCCAAACAAATACCGTCTGTTTCTGACGCCGAATGAGTCTGAATGCCAACGGTAAACCATAGGGTTACCTTCGATTTCTCCGAGAAAAATTTATGGTACGCATCCATCCATCCGTTGTAGAGATTGGCGTTCTTTTTGCGATGCCTGTGTCCGTCTGGTTGGGCTTACATGACGTCAGTCCAGTCATTTTCCGTCCAAGTTCCATTCAATTTATTTACCACAGAGCCGTCCCCAGCATGCATTTTTACAGGACTTTGTACATGGACGTGTACAACATTATCAATACATTATTCTGTCCATGGCCATCGGTTCACCACAGCAAGCGTGCTTATCGCAGTAATTGAAGGACAGGGCAGAGATGCGGCGGATCCATCTCTAACAGGCCACAGAGCGTTACAGAAAGCTGTCAGCAAGGGTTGTTTGTTACGGGCGCCTTTCTTAAAAAATGTTCGAAGTAAGCGAATGTCCATGCAGACTTCAAAATGTGTATTAGTAATTTGTTGAATTTTGTTCAAAATACAAAGACACCGTTCGACAATCAATCACTTCGGCGTTATTTATCGACTCACGTGTGGAGAATTTTTATACCTGACACTAAGGAGTATGTAATCCAGTTGCATGTACCAGGCCCGCAGATGACGGTTTTCCCATGATATCAGGACCGCTTAAGCTGGGCACACTCAGGCAAATAACGCTCAGATGTGGCACAGCCATATTTGGGGCGTGACCAAATTGGCTGAGATCCGTCAGAATATTGCTGCGCCACTGTGCGTCTGTACCAAATGTCAAACCGATTGGATTTAGGAATATGGCAGAGCCACGCGGCGCAGCCACGAATATGGCTGTGCTTGCCATCAGGCGCAAAACTGCGAAAGTTCGTAGCACTGCCATTTCAAGTAAAGCTGTGCAAATACGCCTGAGCCTTATTCATCTGCGTTCATCTGGTTAATGTGTAGTATGAAAAATAACGTTGTCGTAAAATTTACGTTTATCTTTGATTTCTAAAGCTCCCTATTGTAACGGTGTTTTGAAAAAGCCATGCACAGCCCAGGTTTTAACTTGAATCTTCAATTTGTTCTTTCTTTGCAAATTACCAATCCAGGCTTTTCTTGAAGGTCACAGTCGCTCGTATGTTGTCAATTTCACAAGGACCAGTTGCCTTTCAACATCAACAGACAACAATAAATGTACACAAGATGATTCGGAAGTGATTAGCACCGAAGCGTCCCGGACGAACCTGCAGTGGTCGGCGTGATTACACAGCAGACTAAGAATCTCTAAGCAACTTGCCGTTTCCATGGTATTGTAGATTACTCGTTAATTGACAAGAATTGCGTACATTCGGGAAACGATGCTTTACATGCATTAAGATGCTGACCTCAGCTCGACCTTGCGACGGCACAAAACCGGCGACTGACCCGGATCACTTTGCGACTGAGCCACGACCGCGCCGACCGGGCGCGCCGAACAAAATCAGTCGCCGATAGGTGTGACTGTGACCTGTTCTGAGCTGTCGCAAGGTCGACCTGACATCAGCATAATAGTTACAGGGTCTTTTTATATAAAACGCACCGCCAGAATTCCCATGTCTGGACCTATTTTAAAGCCCCTTTTGTATTGAATTTTACGGGGTAGGCCTACGGTGTATTTTCAAGGTCCCCAAAATGATTGCCTTTTGTTTTCAGCACACATTGAAAAAACTACACGAGGCAGAGCTCATGTTAAAGCTACAGCCTAGTAAACCATACATAATACTTCCATGAATAAACTTTACTACACGACTTTCTGAATTCAATACAGTGCGGCTTTAAATCTAAAAGAGCCGCATCATTGATTTACACAACCTTGCATAGATGGCGCTGTTGTCGCACGACCCTATTTCCCCCAAAACTCGCAGTATGTAACTAAGATGTCACATTTCATTAGAGGGGAGTTCCATGCATTTCTTTCTTCAACATCTTGACCCCCTAAAGTTAGTGAAAGGACCTCCACATGCGAGAATTCTGACCAAAGCCAAACCATAAGTGGCACTTAAAATTACTACTAACAATGCGCCCCGCCAACGCAGCGGACGAGGTGGCCGAGTGGTTAAGGCGATGGACTGCTAATCCATTAGGTTCTACCTGCGTGGGTTCGAATCCCATCCTCGTCGATATTTTCCACTGGGAAATTTTGTTTTCTTTTTCTTTTTTTTTCATAGTGGTTCTTGTTTGTTCATAGCATTTTGCTTGAGGAAGTGTGGTAATGGGATTTTTCCTTTCCTTTTTAGGGTTTTCCCAGAAGTGTAGAGATCACTTCTCGGGTCTCTACCAGAAAGTGCTTGAGGAAGAGGACCCCGATTGGGGTCGAAAATTTACAACTTACGACTTTACAGGGTCGGATCCAGGGGGCGTGAGGGGCTTTTGGCAGAGCAATGATTTTTTTTAGCAAGAAAAATTCAATCATATAAAAATTCGAGTATTTTGCTTTCAGATGTCAGGAAAATGCATCGAAAAGCACTTAAATTGTCAAATTTTTCTGAGGAGAGCCCCCAGACCCCCCGTTTGGACTTCGCGCTTTCGGTGCTCACCACCTCCTTAGAGCTACGCCCCCTTTCTGTCAACCCTGGATCCGACCCTGCTTTATGTTTAATACTATCATTTTGTGTGTCCTTTTTGTGCTCTATGTTGGATATCTTAGAAAATGACTAGACACTTTGTTGAAGGATCAAGTTTTTGGTCTGAGGACCCCAGGTACGACCAATAAAAAACAGTTGATCTTGAACAAGGTGTCGCACTCATTTTCTAGAAGAAACAACATCATGTTTTCCACGTGTAAATTCTAATTAGGGCCAAACAATTAGTGCAATGCCTTCTTTGTCAGATGACGAGGTGGCCGAGTGGTTAAGGCGATGGACTGCTAATCCATTAGGTTCTACCTGCGTGGGTTCGAATCCCACCCTCGTCGATATGTTTTTCCACACGCCGGTGATGTTACATGTACGTTTCCTATCGATGGGAATGACCCTCTTTTTACGTCCGAAAAATATCCATTGCGTTTCTCACGTTATTTCATAGGAAATGTTCTATCACGCTTTTGGGTTTTTGGTTTTTTTATTCAAGCACATGTTGGCCCTTTTTCTGTCACTGCTTCAAAATACCATAACTGTCTTTTCCGAAACTGGTGTAACATCTATCAGCGTTTCTGTGGGTGAATGTCCCCCCCCCCCCCCNCACATGCCATTTCCTCACTACACTGGGTTTTCACTGAAAGTTTTTCAATTAGCCAAGCCACAGTACACACTTGACCCAATGGAGTGCACTTCAGATTTCTGATTTAGACAACTTGCCTTTCACACAGAAGGTTACCCAATAATGGCAGCTGGGAGATTTTCCTTTGAGGAATTTGAAATTCGAGAGCATGAAAGGCTCGATGTCATAATTCCTCCAGGTCACTGAGTTCGTCCTTGAGGTTGTGCTAGTTGTAACTGTAATAGTAATTGTATAATTCAGATAACCCCTGAAAAGTGTCTTTACCCCCGAAAGCAAAGAAAGAACTCTTGCAATTTGGAAATCTGGGCCCATGTTCCCGAAGCCTTCGTTAGGTTAACGATGTCGTTAAAACTGGTAAAATGCATAGCGTAACGACATCGTTAACCTAACGATTGCTTCGGGAACATGAGCCCTGGTTCACTAATACATTAAGGACCCTTGAAAAATGATGTGGGATCCCCCCCCCCCAATTTTTGAGGGGTTCAATGGGAGCCCTGGTAATTGTAATAGTAAATTGTAATTGTAAGTTAGTACCAGTAGGCAATGGGCAATGGGCCTCCCCAGAAGCTTTAAAAAGTTTCGGGAAGGTCCTTTGCCGACATCTTGATTAAAATAACTGTGAAAGCTTTTTAAAGGCAATGGAATGGGCAATGGGCCTCCCCAGACAGAAGCTTAAAAACTTTCTGGGAAGGCTCTTTGTCAGCATCTTGTTAAAAAAATCATCAATGCCCCCCTCTCCCCCAGATAAGTTCATCAAAGTGTAAGAACACACTACATCAATAACCTAATCCTTTTTGCATCATGATGGATGAAGCTGGAAGCAGTATTTCTTCTAATGTTACATGGAAATTCTTTCAAGGTGATCATTTTTTGATGGGCCACTGTAAAACAAGTTGCATGAGTACGTATACTGAATGTCAGAGGCAGGTTTTTGACTTGCTTTGCTAACACCTGAGGAATCTTCATCGCATTCAAGCTCTATGGCACACTACACTGAGCTGAGAGGCAATAGATTCTTGCACCTTCTCAGACATGTCAGAAATGGTTGAACATGATCAAAGCACATAACGTGCGCCTATTGCTATGGTACAGGATGGATCCAGAGTCAATATGAGTCAGAAAAAACCTTGAGCAACACCTCGAGGGAAAGTATATCCCATGAGGAATTTGCTCGGCCTTGAGCAAGTCACTTCCCTCTCTATGTGATGTCTTTCCAGCTGTGACGGTGTAGCGCCTTCCTCATTGGGAAAGCTGTGATGGATTACCCATGTCATGCATGTATGCATCGTATCAATGTGATCCTGGGGGAGTCAATCCTCAGTAGCCCTGGCAGCTTTGGCTGCAAGTCATGGATGCAAGCATGCACGCTGTAACCATTAAAATGCCAGAAATGTGAAGGTTATCTTACCTATTTTCACAAGTTTTTGCTGTCATTCCATACATGATTTGCAAAATGACCGCCCCCTAAAAACATTTACAATTTACCTCTTCTGAAACAATTCTAAAAACTAAAGAATGCAATAATATGATGGAAAATGCTTTAAAAATGCATCCCCTCAGTCTGACGTACACAGAAGCACCGTTTAAAACTTTTAAAATGTATAAAAATGTTTTTTTTAAAATCAGTATACATTTTGGGGATGTACTACCGTACTATCTTATCTTGGACCTTTTTCACTCACAAAATACCATTTTATCCTCTGTGCAGAAACTCTGATTGTGGTTCAAGATACCACTTTTGTCTGGAACACCCTGTATCTACACCCTTTCTGAACTGAGAACTTCAGAAATATCCGCATTCCAAGAACGATTTTGACTGAGATTTTACATGTAATCCCTCTTTGACCAAGGTCAACACGAGGTTACAGTGGTCAACAAAACAACACAATCTCCATTCACACAGGAATACAACTTGAAGAATAAAGCCGCCCATACACGGCGCAATATTATTGCACAATATGGGGCCCAAATGGGTGGTCGTGTGCTTCTAGCACGATAGTTAGAAGAAAGATTGACAATAATATTGCCCATTGTGATCCTCATATTGTGCAATAATATTGATCGTGTATGGGCAGCTTTAGGCTAAGTGCTTTATTTGTAGTTCATGAGTTGCACAAAACATTCCTCAATCCATTCATAATCTGCCTTCACCTTCTTGTGTACACTCCATGACAATAAAACTGTTTATTCCTGACCAATTTGAAGGCCACAAGTATTAGCTAAACATGCTCTGATTTCTCAGTGGTGGTCACTGAATCTAAACCTATCATGTTTCCACATTCGTGACATTCAGGATACAGAAGAGAATTATAGTTATTGTAAATCAGGAATGTATGCAACTTGGCATTTTCATGTGATCAAACGTGATCAAAAATGGCTCCATCACCAAATTGGTCATTGTATGGATTTTGACCACCCAAATCAGGTTAAGGACAACACAGATGTCAGTTCCAAACATCCTGAGAATATCAGGTTCTTAGCACTGCTCCCTTCGTCACTGCACACATGGTGACCAAGGGCTAAGAACCTCTGATATTCTCCGATGGTTTCAAAGGTGTCCTTATTAGAGGTGTCCTGTCTGAATTCTTGCAGGTTTTTTTGCTTAAGATTGTCCTGTGTATCATGGTTTTTGTATCTTCCTTGAAAAATGGTGGTAAATCCTTCATCTCCATAAATAATAATGATAAAAGCTGCATAAAATGGGGTAAAAAGTAAGAAGGCTTTCAGGCGTAGCGTGGAAGCTGAATGGGGCCAGGTGTCTGCCCATTCTGCCTTTTCTCAATTTGCCTTTTCCCATTTTGCCTGTCTCTCATTTTGTTTCATGAGACTTGTCATAACCGCTGGCAAATGGCAGGGTGGACTTCTCATAGTCAATTTCAAAGAATTTCCCATTAGGGGTTTCTGTTGAACCCTGGACTTCATACTTTTTGCCATTATATGTAAGAATCTCAAAATCGACATCTCGATGAACGCAGCCATGATTCTGGCTTCAATTGCATGAGTTCTACTCATCAGTACCTCTGATTACTGGCCATTGAAGGAAGGTGTTTATAAAACTAGGTATATCACTGGAAGCCATCACTCAAGTTAAATTCACCATCTCTTTCCACTGCAAGAGCAGCTGCTGGAAAAAATAAGTTGCATGTTTATGGCAACTAAATGAGATTTGCCTTGTTTCTAGCCAGGTACATCAATGTTCCATTCCACCTTTGTACTCGTTCTTCTATGTTTTGCCACTTTGGTGATGCTCTTGGCCATCAGGAGCGTTCATCAGCCTTTTTGCTGTGCTCAGGACAATAAACCTTTGCTTATGATTGAGTCCGTTTTCAAATTTATTTTCCTTTCACCATAACGAGGCCAGTGCCTTGTGGGAGCAGGGAATACAAACTGAAAGGATGCATTTATTGTTTTAGTAACTGTGCATAGGGAAATAAAAAAATTGAAATGATGTTTACCAGGGGTCGATCTACATATGCTTGATGCTTGTCATTGTCTGTTGAATGTCCCTTACAAATTGGTAGCATATGGCTCATTTGGTCATGCATGTCATGCCACTGTGGCATGTATGACCNNNNCCCCCCCCCCCCCCCATCATCTCTGTCAAAATCCAGAAAGAAATGGCAACATGGATGGGATCAACAGGTTTCTGATTGTGTTGAGGTTGTTACCACTGCAGTCCAGGCGTGGCTGATCAACAACTCACCATCAACAGCTTTCAACACTTCAACGTTGACCAGTGTAGACCTGCCTTCAGAATAATAAACCCTCAAATTCAAGTATAGTATTGTAATGTTCACATCTATATCAGCACAAGATAATAAACTATGGAGACAGAGAGAAAAAGAGGAAAGGAGAAAAGAGGGATTTGAGAATTCTGCAATCAGATGATGTTGATGATAGAAAACTTCTTTATTTTGGTTTCCATTACTGATATGCGAAAATATTGCCAAGCTTACCTATTAGATATAGCCTAGCATTCATAAACTTACCTATTAGATAAAACCTATTGAGATGGTCCCTTGCATACCTTCGGGTGCCTGATAACACCATCAAACCATCTTCAAGCTAAAACCTTGTGTTCAGACAAAACAAAAAGGCATACTACTTTCTTCAAGTGTACCTCAAGCTGCGCCTGAATCTCAACCACTGGAGTGACTTTTAACTTTCAAGATGGGATTGCACGTTGTGCTGAAGGCTGTTAGAATTACCTCTACTTTTATCCGTGGTACCAGTGGTTCAAATGCAAAATGATGGTGAAGGATAGCTTACTTAGTACACACTGACAGCAACATATGCCTTTAGGAATCATTTCCAAGCCAGATACAGGTGTAAACTGAGAAGTTCCTAGACACTTATAATAAGCTTGCAGCACGCGAGGCAATTGTATTGCTCATTGATCGATAGCAAATTTCATTGCCAGCAATGAAATGTAGAGATGTTTTCAGTGGCAACCAGGAGCCCATTGTTCATTGATTGGATTAAGTATGTTCGATTTTTTGTTGGAGACATTTTAGGTTTTAGGCAAATGTCCCTATATAAGAATGCCAAGGGGTCCTGATCCTCTTTTGATAACAACCTTTGCTGTTTCCTGTCCATGAATGTGTGATGATGATGAAACTTTAATCATGAAGGTAAACTATAGAAATTGACTTGCTAGTCAATTTGAAGACCGTCCTTAGTGATTAACTCAATCACAAGGGCGGTCTTCAAATTTTGAGTGAGTGTGAGATATTTTCTTGCAGTTGCACACCTTTGGACCTATATTTTTTGGATGCTGTTCAGTGCAGTTAGCATTGTGAGAATGACAAACTTGAAGCTCAGATATTTTCATGAAATTCTAAATTCTAAAATAATTTGACATTTCAGGTCGTTTGTCAAGCACTCTGTACACATTTCAAGAACATGCCTGCAGCAGTGAAACACTGAAGCTTCGTTGTCCTAAAGATACAGTTTTGATCATCCAGTTTGCCCAGTTTGGCCGGCAAGTCCCTAGTCATCAGATGTGTCCTTCAAGACCAGGCAGCATACTACCTCAGTCATCTCAGGAAGAGGATACCAACTGTCTTGCAACAACGTCGCTTGAGGTAAGCTTTCATGAATGAAGGGATGGAATTCAGTTGAGTAATTACAGAATTCTGGTATTATGATGAAAATGTGTCAAAATGTTGCTGAACTGTCTTGCTCATCTTCGATAATCGAAGGACGATCTGCTCACCACTACGTTACATCGCACATCACCCTTCGAGTAATAGACCGGTCCACGGTATATCTTGGCACAATGCCAACTTTACCGGTCGACCAATCATATTGCACTTTATATCGGGTCTTCAGCTACCAATATTTGTACCACGCTTCAAATTTTACAACACCTGTTCTGATTGGCCTCCTCTTCGAGAGGCAGCGGATTCGCCGCGGACCGGTCTATTTCTCGAAGGGTGATCTGCGATGTAACGCACTGGTGAGCAGATTGCCCTTCGATTATTGAAGATGGTCTTGCTGGCACTACTGCAACAAATAGGCCTATATCCCAAATTTGAAATTCAGCCTTGTTTCCTGTAGACCTTTGGCAGACAGGTGATGCAAATACAATACCGGAACTGCATCTTGGGTGTGGTCACACGGGAAAGTCTTGTTAATTAAACTAACCTATGTATAATGAATACTAATAGGTCACAGGAAAAATGTCATTATGTCCAGGAAGATATAATGTACCAATAACAATCTGGAGATTGGGTTGTTGTTTATTGGAGACTTTACTGCCATTAGAGGCCACCACCAGTTAGCAGTCCTAGAACGTCATGGAATTTGACGTCACAGAGAAGAAGTGCACGCCACAACATCATCCATAATGACGAGAGCCCATGGCTTATGTCTGTGATGTCAGATTTTGTGATGTCAGATTTTGTGACGCTGATAGGCAGCCTGTAATGGCAGTCGTCTCTTGTTTTCCTCGTGGACTTAGACTCTGATATCTTATGTAGGCGGTCTAGGAAAACTCATCTGATTTTGCATTTAGAGGAAAGTGTTAATGGCCTTGGTGAATCCGCACATTTCAATAGCTGAAATGTACTTCATAACAGGTAACAGTAGCAGGTCAATGCACAAGCAATCTGACAGCCCTTGTCGATCATTCAGCGACATCAGATGGGTTTTCCTGGACCGCCTCACAAATTATGGTTGTCGCCATTCATGCCATTTGTAGCAAGTTTCCTCATTCTTAGCATGAGTTATAATGATGTGTCCAATATCCATTGATTCATCTTTTATGTCCCATTCAATCTTGACAATAGTAATACCATTGTGCATGGACTGGTGATGACAACAGGCTTCTTTTGTAGGACGACTGCTTAATGAGGGTATTATCTTCCTGCAGCAGATAGTTGCTTGTATTGTTTTGTGACGAATGATCACAATTCAACCATCTGGCGAAGGGACAAGGCATCCTGTGGTAGTCAGTGGTTCATAATGCTCACTCCCTCTGTCACTGCATGCAAACATGATCATGTGGTGACGAAGGGAGCGAGTGCTCACAACTTCCAATATTCTCTGGAAACGGGAGAGTGACTGCATCTGTTGTCAGCTTCCTGTTGTGAATGTATAACTTCTCTGTTTTTTTGTGTTACAAAGTCAAGACATGAGTAACGGTGAAATGAAGTGTCAGATAATCATTTTCTTTGATAAAATGCATTTGTCATGGATCTGACGAACTGTGGCCTTGGGATTAAGGATGTTGTGCATCATCACTAACCGGATGTACATGTAATCTGCAGGGGATGAGTGTGACTCACCTGATGATGTAATACGCTTCCTATAAATCAATAAGATTGATGATGTCATGTTCAAGGACTCCCTGCACTGCAGTGGAGACAGAGGATGGCTGCGCACGCATGTGTACTTGATAACCAGAAACCATGGCAACAACACAAACTGCACAAGCAAATTTATAAAACTTTTTGGTAACCATGCAATTCTAAATAAGTGGGAATACAGCTGCAGCTACACATGCAGTAGATAAATTTAGTCAGAAATTTTGCAAGCAGGTTTGCACTTAGTGCCCAGTGCATCAGCAATTCATTTTGGAAAATTGAAATCAATTCTTGTTATGGTTTCCGATCTCAAGATGATTGGAAAATTGCAAAATATGATTTTTGAAATACAACTCACCAATATTTTTCAAGGCTGCATCATGTGAAACAAAATAATTGGCCTTACCTAAGACTGGCCACAGACAGATTTCTTAGTTCATGTGGCCGCCCTTCCCCACCCATCGATATGGGAAATTGATACTAATCATACCTGTACTGCCTTCTGTGCCGCTGAATTTGTTGCATGATCGTACAACCTTCCATGTTACTTATGTCAGTTCAATATCAGGCGCTAAAATACATCGCGGTGTGTATCTGAGCATTGGCTCCTTGTGGCTATGAATTATGAACTCTGAGTTGAGTTTCACTACCGTATATCTAATTGTCCCTCCCAAAAAAGAATGCATCACCCAGGAGCAATACATCAAATATGCATAAATCCTGCCCCAAACATGCATCATTCATTTGGACAAAGCATGCAGATGCATTGGACTTCTGATTCTATTTCCATCTAGTGGAACTCCATCCTTCCCGAAGTCAGTGTCTTGTTTATCTTGATAACCCTTGGAGGCAATTTCTACAGATGAAAATAGCTCGGAAACGATAAGCTTCTTTCTATTTGCCTCGTCAGCCAGCATGTCTGACGTTCCTGTGCAGTTGCAATATGTTGGAGCATTTTCTTACTCGTAGCACTGAACAAATTCTCAAGTTCATCATTATTTCAGTGAGTATTCAATGTACTTTCTGTATTTTTTAACATTTCTTGGCAAGGTGTGCATGTTAATCTTTTCTGGTGGCAGAAGCTGTGAAGAAAGAGCTGCTAATTTCTGTGAGGCTTCATGGATCTATAACAGGCACCTGTAGAGTAAACCATACCTGAGTATACTCTAGCAGTACAGCTCTACCACCACTTGCATCCGGAGTATAGACTGTGTGTACAGTTTCTGAATTTCTTTCATGGTTTTCAATAGCTACCTCAGTTGATGAAGTCCAGCAGGGGCAGACAGCTGTTTGTAGCCAGGAATAGTTGATTATACAACTGCCATTACTGCAACTGTCCTGTTCCTGCTAGGCCAATCAAGATTGGATTAAATATTCCCCCTGGAAGTTTGCCCCATGGACATCTCTAGATCTCTCCCCAGACTACACCTCTCCCCTCTAGCATGTTGTCTAGAGCATTGCCCCAGGGTAACTACCATACTACTCTAGTAGGATGGGCATCTATATAGGCCATCTCCCTTTATTTGCCCTAGGATATCTGCCCCAGGTATGTCTCCCCCTTGAATATTTGCCCCCCCGGCCTTCCTATGCTTTGCACATGTTATTGTCCTGAAAGTAACAATTGCAGGTTCACTGGGGTGGAGGTAATTTTTCCATGGGGCAAGTTTCCTAGGGGGCAATCTGCTATAGGGGAGATGTCGGGACAAATATCCAGGTGCAAATGTCCTAGGGGGCAGATGCAATATAGGTGATGTTCTTCAACAAAAATTCAGGAAAAGATTTCATTCCCTTGTAAAACTTGTGCAAGATTTTCCCTCAGCTTTCATCACTGTCCAAATAGTGGCTTGTCTACTTTGAGTCACACAAGACTTCTTCATTGTTGTAATGGTAACGTGGCCCCTACCCTTCTTGTCTTTGTAGGTGGTGCTAAAAGCATGTCAGGAAAAGCGACATTGTTCACTGGAAGCAACCTCCGACACGTTTGGACAGGATCCTTGTGCAGGCACAAGCAAATATCTTGAAGTAGCTTATAAATGTAGACCAAGTAAGTTGCCAGAAGAACAAAACCGCTGCAGATCGTCACCAAATTATCTTAGAAATATAATCAGAATTATCAAAGTGACAATCTGGCTGTAGTGTTCAACCTGCTTCCCAAATCACAGAGATGCAAAAAATAAGTTCAGTACCAGTATTTGACATTTGTTCTTCCAGCGGAATTTAAAAGAGAGCTTGCTTGTGAAGGTCAAGAAATGATGCTGTTCTGTCCTAAAAAGAAAACACGCATTGCTTTATATTCTGCCATGTTTGGACGGACTAACGAGGAGACAGAGGAATGTCCGTCGTCACCTGGCGATGATGACCAAGGTTGGTATGTGGATCTTTCCTGGCGTTGCTGAAACTAGAACTCATTGCCAAATTTTCAACATAACTGTTGATCAACATGTCCATTTCAACTTTCTCTTCATTGTGGACTGCCAATCATCATGTCTATTTCAAATCTCTCTTCATTGTAGACTACCAATCAATGTCCATTTCAACCTTCTCTTCATTATAGACTGCCAATCAATGTGTCTATTTAAACTTTCTCTTCATGTGTGGACTTCCGATTAACAACATGTCAATTTCAACCTTTTCAACTTTCACTTCATTGTAGACTGCAATTACATGTAATTTTCAATTTTCTCCTCATTGTTGAGTGCCAGTCAGCTAGTCTGCCTCATTTCAACTTTTTCTTCATTAGACTGCCAATCAACATGTCAATTTCAACCTTTTCTTTGTAGACTGCCAATCAACAGATACGCTAGAGGAGATGATGAACCGCTGTCATGGGAAACGTCAGTGTATGGTCGACGCCAATGAATATACATTTGGAAATCCTTGTCCACCCAAGACAAAAAAATACCTGCATGTGATATTTACTTGTGGTGAGTAATTTTTGTGGCTGCGAGTGTATAAAAAGCTCAACAATATTGCATTGAACCCCTTGCAGCTACTATGGCACAGCTTAACCCTCCGGCCATAGAGGATTTCTTTTAATGGCCTAGTAGTTAGCCCGTTGGCCTCAGCACTAGAAGTTAAGCAACGTAGAGCGCGATCACTACGTGGATGGGTGACCAGCGTGGTATAATACAAATATCATTGTCACTGTCTCAGTTTTCACTACAATGTACATTACATTATGATTTACATGGATTTGTTAATGGTAGACAAATAACCATCCATCATTCACCCCATTCAATTTGCCTATTTGTAATACCGGTACTCAGCATTATTTTGATGGGGTCTTCGGTGTTTGTCTATTGTGTTTGCATTGCATTGTTGATGATAAAATGTTGAATGCTTGTTTTTTTACATTTTTCAGTTCATAAAAAAATACTAAAAGAACTTAAACGGGAACCTAAAATTCGTGGTCATGTAGCACCAGACGTTGAACATGATCGACGACCCCCGCCACAAAAGACTGTTGAAATCGACCTTCCAGATGTAATTGAACCGGAGACAAAAATGCCTATTGAGACAAATTGGGAAGTGGATGAGACGGGCAGCAGTCACTTGGATGTGCCAAATGAACATGGTCAGCCAAAATATGCAGATACTTCTGCTATTGATGCTTCTACCACCACTATGTCCATTGATACTAGTCTGCTCATGCCTTCAGGTACTCAAAGGATATCTCCGTGTTCTTAAGATGAGAAGAATTTGACCTTGAAAAATTGGCAATAAAAGCTTGAAATTGATGGCCTTTTCATTTGGCAAAAATTGAAGTCTCAGTAATGAAATTTCTCGTCATTTCACTCACCACCCATACTACCGTACTGCAAATAGGCCTATATAGGCCTATATCAAAATATATCAAAATGACAGTTTTAAATCCACCTGTACATGATAGACCTAGAGATTGATGAATTCTGTCTAATTTGATAAAACGATTTGGTCTACAACTTTTGATCCCTTCAGCAATATTAACTCGTCAAAAGTAACCAACAGACCCTGTGTTGTGTCAATTTTTCAAGGTTGCCGATGTATTAGTATGTGCATTTTGGATTGTTTGAAGAACATGTAGATTTCCTTTGGTCTTAGATGTGCATGATCTCTGCTGTACCTTTGGTTGAAGTGTGTGCATCCTCCCAGTTATCTGTATGTTCTTTGTAACCTGTTCCTTGTTGCCTTTTATTTTGCTACTTCCCTGTGATAATACCTGATTGATATAATCCTGGGACAAATCCTCATGGGTGTATTTCTTATATTCTTTCTTCTGTTTTAGGGACAACGAACCCAACTGATGAAGAACTCTGCAATACAACATTATCATCAACAAATCAATTCATGATTGGGTTTGTGTCTGACTGGATCAGTACTTATAATTTCATTTTCAGTGAGTATAAAAGCAACCTCGCCCCATGTAGAGTCACCCCCCCCCCACCCCCCGTCATTCCTAGGGTATCCACGTATGCATTGAATTGTAATCACACATTCTCCAACACTGGGGCAAAAGGTAGACAACAGTATTGGAGAATGATGCAATGACCACCGGTGGCGCTGGCTGTCGACAAAAAGTGCCAATGTCATGGCCCTTCAATAGTGCCCAGAATTGTTTGACGATTCATTGATAAATCTTTTTTATCCGTTTCAGAACACAGGGAAAAAGCTATCTTATACTTCGTTCTTGGAACGTGTGGCGGACTCGTGTGTCTTTTGCTAGTCATCATACTAAAAATTATCACTCACAAACAAAACAGAAAAAAGAAGTCAGTGGATATAACAACGGAAGGTGGTGTGACAACACGAAGACTGAGCCAACCACCCGGCGCACATCACAGCCTTGTATTAGAGGATGCGGACGTACCTCTATCGTTCAATGCAGACACTATAGAAAGTAACCAGAGTGAAGGACAAGGGATCGAAGTAATACGATATAATAGTCGTGTGCCACTCCGCACGAGTAATGAATCTGGCAATCGAACATTGAATCATTATTACACATGATCGGGATGATTTTATTGTTATGACACCAAGTGTACATCTGTAATTTCTTAAGATTTGCCCCTGTTTCAGTGGTTCATCATTCATGTGGCTTCTTTCCCAATCTTGCTTTCCCGCGATAGATGTGTCTCGATCAATTCAGACTCGGAATTGGAAAGGTTTCTTTCAGGGACATTTTTACAAAAGAAGTGCTAGAACTCCCTTGCAATCATGCAAAACATGCAATCATCATATTTCATCAGTTTGCTTCAGTTTCTTCATCTTCTATGAGAACACTGGTACCGAAAAACTATTGCAATGTGCTAATGACATGGAACCAGTATCCTGAGACTCAGGTCATTTCACTCGGGTATCTCCTCAGAAGAGGTGTGACGTAGGAGATGCGTCGGAATGACCTTGTTTTGTGAGGATGTGGAACCAATGGAGGTGGAGATGGAGTAAACAGACTTTAGGGGAAACTTGTTCTTTCAACTTAGGCATGATGCAATCCTCAGCACAAGATAATGGCTGACACTCTTGTTTGTCCAGACAATAATCTGACAAAAACAATGCATTTCATACAATAGGCCTACTCTGCACAATTGACCTCCCTTCCGCGCCACGTACCATCCGCATATCACATGCAGCAGCATCATACTGGTAACGGTACTGTCCTCGTATCTTCCGCGGGCCGCCATGGAAGGCACGCAATGAAGACGTGACGTCATTCGCCTATGGTGCGCGGACGTCACATGGAAGAGAAGTGAGACATACCCGTACCTGTATGCAAGGAATTGAAGCGTACCGGTACCGTACCTTCCGCGTGATGTACGTGGAAGGTACGCAGATAAAGTTAGGTCAGTTGTGCTCTGACTGTACTGTTTGTGCTGGTGGATTCGTCATG